>APFE031453320.1:0-25256 GCA_000404065.3 Pinus taeda
AGCTATCTTAGAAATAAACAAGTTAAAACTACTTTTGCTTTCCTTTATGAAAAATAGATAAGAGTGGAACAAAGGACACCAACCTTAGTCTTGCGCTTGGTTCCTTGCCTGATTCCTCTCCTTCCTGATAGATCTTTGCCTCTTCTTCTTCATCTACCCAACTTCAAAGAGCAACTGTGGAATCAAAGCAGCATAATATTATCA
The DNA here is from genome assembly GCA_000404065.3 of Pinus taeda. Lineage (NCBI taxonomy): Eukaryota > Viridiplantae > Streptophyta > Pinopsida > Pinales > Pinaceae > Pinus > Pinus taeda. The sequence goes on from APFE031453320.1 coordinate 205, forward strand.
AATAACAAAGATCTATATTCATAAACAACATAGGACCAGATATGTATTGACCTGCTTTCACCTGCTTTCTGGCTTTCAATTTCACAAATCTTCTTGATCTTGTTTCCTCCTGATGACTTATTGTTGGTGAAGAAATCTCCTTAAACTTAGGGCTAAGTCCTTATGGTATCTCCCCTCACAGGTAAAATATCTTTGGATGGATGTTAGCAGGTTGGCATATGAATCTTTTACATAGCTTATGGGCACTGATTTGGTTAAGTTAGAGCCTATGAATTTTAGCTTCAAAAATTCTTAGTAGGGTGCCATTGCGAATTTAAAATTCTTGAACCATATTTCCTGGCCTATTGGTATCTCGGTGAAGGCTAATATGACCTCAGGAGAAATCAGAATTTCTAGCATTCTGACTCTTGAATTCAAACCAGAGAAATTGAAAGAAAAAACTTTGGTGACTTGAACATGACCACCTTGGAGTTTTTCACAGAATCTCCAACAGCCCACCTGTTTGAATTCTTGTTCAACCTCTCTACTTCTCATGAGCACATCTAAACCTTCAGGCTTAGCTCTAAGACACCGACCTGATCTGTGACTTTTCCTTTCTTTAGACATGTCTATGAAAACTTGAAGATAAGCCTGCACTGAATTGGTTTGAACACTACCTCACTTGAATTTGAAGCTGAGAAATACCTTGCTTGAGCTTTCATAAAGTTCTAATGAATTCCGTCCTTAAGCTTCCTAATTGTATTCTTATGTGTGTAAGGAACACGGGAAAAACCAAGACTAACTCACCTAACCTCATTTTTTGAAATTTGAAAGAATGCGTAAATGACATCTAACAAATCTAATGATGATAATGAATGGCTGCATGCGATAGGCATGGTTCAAGGACTGGCACATGCTAATGAAACATTAATAGATTTTGATGGAAAAGACAATTAGACAAGATCTGGCACGAATCCCCGATTTCTTAGCATAGCCAGTGAAAATTCTGGGCTTTGTGCTACGAAATCTCCTAGTTACGAATCCCTATTTTCATAGCGCACGTAGTGTATTTTTATGAGTTTGCGCTATGAAAACTCCTAGTTGATTTCGTAGCACATGCCAACTTTAAAACAGTCTTAACACATGACACGTATGAACCAATATGGGACTAATGGTAGTTAAAAACAAGATTCTTGACCTTATTTAAAAATGGGAACAAGACTCTATCCTATGTTTTAGACTCCCTAAACAAAACAATAGAAATGACTTGACCAAGACTAACTTACAATTTTGAAACCATACAAGTTCTCCAATTTTTGGAGTTCTTGTACCTTTAATCATGGTTTCTCCTGTATCAAGCTCACGAACAACACATCCATTTTATCGAAACACTACTTCATTTCCTTGATCACACATTTGTTGGCATTATGATGCATGTGTTGTACTTGATGGCAACCAACTCGTAGAAGATCAACTCACTTATATATATCTAGATGAATCTACAGAAGAGATATCATATGTGACAGAATAGATAGGATGCAAGACAGCTCAAAGGAAGCAAATGAAAATTCTTAGTATGACAAGTTAGCTTTTCCATCAAGTCCAAAGGGGGAGATTGTTGGCATTATGAGACAAGTGTTTTCCTTGATGGCAAATCACACAGATGATAGATCATAGTGCAACAGGTCAGTAGCAAGGAATTGATGATCAGACTACAAGAATGAAGAAAAAGATATATACACAGGTTCACTTTGATGAAGCCGCGTATACACGTGGGTTGGATGTTCCCAAGGCACGTATGCGTATACACGCACTTTCATGCAAGGTAAAGCACATACATGTGGGAGAACTTATTGTTGGTCTGTGGTATTTAGTCCTTGGTATTTGAACCTATGGTTTTGGGCCATGGTATCTCATCATAAGTGTTGATCCCAAGTATTGGGTCCATGGTATTGATTTGTTATGGTTTTGGACCGTGGTATTGTGAAAGGCCTAAGACTATAAAAGGAGAAGAATATCATTAGGCAAGGGCATCGAGAAAGTCCTGAATATCCATGATGTATGAGATCCAGTATGCAGGTTATAGGTTCATGATGCTTTGCTTGATCTAAGGAGGAATCTTAATGTTGGATGGGGAACAAGATCTAAGGATACATCAGGATCTAATGGCTTGGAATGAATCATTCTATTCGGTTTGATCTTGTTTAGTCTAGATCTGTATACTAACGCATTTAATGTTCTATAAATATTATGATCTGGGTGTAACTCAAGTTTGGAATAGCTGCAAATCATGAATGAATATTTACAGACATATACGCTAGTTGATGGTGATGAAAGCACATACATACGCAGGTTGGATACATCGAAGTAGCGTATACCATATGAGCTATGATGTTTGAAGTTACAGGTGGTTCTGGTTGTTGATGCATTCTGATGACTGTTTACTGGTGTCAGTATTCCACATATTCAGTTTGATTGATTGTGTTTAGCTTCAGTGTTGATGGATGAGATCTATAATGGATCAGGATCATAATGTCTTATCTTTATGGGATTTGATGGGCTAGATCTGGTTGCTAACTTATGTATTACCTTTGTATATGTAATGATCTGGGTATGTTTGAAGTCAGGAAGTGCAACAAAGTTATGAATAAGTAATTAATGACATATACGCTAGTTCACTTTGGTGAAGTTGCGTATACACCCTGGTTTGGCACTTCCAAGTAGCGTATGCACTCTGATGCATGATTTTTTTATGATACAGTTGGTTCTAAATATTGGTGCAGAGTTCAGTGTTTTTCTTTGTGCTCTGGTGACTACATTTTGTTGATAGGGCTTCAGTGATTCAATATTGGGTGATTCAAAGATTGATGATGCTAGTGTTGATTAATTGTGTGCTTCAATGATATTAATGGGTCTAGTATAAAAATTGGATGAAACATGGCCTTTCAGATTATGGTGTTGTGCTTCAGGAGTATCCAATCTGAAAATGTATGAAACGTGGTACCTGGTGGAAGAAAGAGAAGGTTGTTGCCTTCTGTAGGTCGGCACCTATGTACTAGTATATCAGCTAGTACAAGAGCTAAGGGGGTGGTAGCTCCCTTATAGTAGCAGCTGGAGAACGAGTAAAGGTTGGAGCATTTCAGTAGGCTAGCACCTACGTACTAGTAAGTGGATCGGCTAGTACAAGAGCTAAGGGGGGTGTAGCTCCCTTCCAGGAGAGTTTGGAGAACGGGAGAAGGTTGTAGCCTTCTGCAGGTAGAAGCCTGAATACTGATATAAGACTACACCAGTATAGAACTATTGTAAAAGAAGTTTCTTATTAAAAGAATATTGAGATGACTTGCAGCAGGTGGTTTTCACCCACATTGGGTTTCCACCTTATATCATGGTGTTCATGTGTGCTTCTTGTGTGTGATGATCTATTCTGTTTTACTCCACCTGCTTACTGTACATATGGTTAAAGAAGTTCTGATGCACTAACTAAAGATCAACATTTAATGGATTAATTGAATCATAAGTATTCTGGATATACTCTAGTTGCATTAGACACAGTTGCATATACACGCAAGTTCCCTTAATTGAAGTAGCGTATATGTATCTATGTATGGAAATGAAAAAGTTTTATTGATTTGATAATACTGATTCCCCCCCCCCCCCTCAATATTATTCCAACAATTGGTATCAGAGCAGGTCCTTTGGTAGAAGCTTGATCGCTTCAAGGAGATCCGTGGAACAATGGGAAAGAAGTTGAAGAAGAAAGCGCCTAAGAAGAAGAAGACATCTCAGAAAAACTATGACAGTGGGAGAATCGATTGGGGATTATGTGGAAGAAGCACTTCGGATTCAGAATCACTTCAGAATGAAGATGAACTATCAGGTATGAATTTGTTATCCTTTGGAGATGTATATCCATCTAAAGATGATGAAAGTGATGGTGAAATAACTGAATTTTGTCTTATGGGTGAACAAGAAAGATATCAAATATAGGCAATATTTAAAGGGCTTACAAATAAAATTAGAGATCAACAAGATCTATTGAACAAAAGGGAATGTGCCTGCAAAGAAGAAACTACCAAACTTAAATCTCAATTAGAGGAAGGAAACAAGGAAAGGAAGTTATTCAAGGACAAGGAAAATCAATGTCAAAAGCTGTAAGATGAAGTGACATCTTTAAGAAGTGAATTCAATGAAAGGAGCACAACAATCAAGAAACTCAAAGATAGATCCAGTTACTATGAAAGTCTTGAAGCTAAGATCCTCTCGCTAAAGGAAGATCTTGAAGAATCAAAGAAGAAGAATAAAGAACTACTCCAAGCACTTGAAAAACAAGAAAACGAAGTTCTTGAACTAAGACATCAGTTGGAAGAAGAAAGAAAAGTTGAAGAAAACATGAAGAAGCAACATCGTGAAAGGGAAGAGCAACTTCAGGTTGAGGTAAATATTCTAAATGATAAATTAGAAGAGAAGGATAAGCTCTTACAATTTCAAGATAGTACTAAGATTTTAGATGATATTCTTAGCAGTCAAAGATCTCCTACTATCAAAACTAGTCTTGGTTTTCATGAATCCATTGAAGGTGAATCTAGTTCACAAAGTAAGACAAGGAACTCTAATGCAAAATCTGAGATGCTCAAAAAGGAAATGAAAGGTCAACCCCGTCAACAACCAAGGAAATCTTTTACTCCTCCAATGAATAATGTTGAATGTTATGTATGTCATAATCTTGGACATGTTGCAGCCAGATGTAGAAGAAGAATAAGTCAAGATCATCACTCAGAAAGATCATCACATTCCAGGTACTTTCAGGGATATTGTTTTTATTGCAATATGTTTGGTCACAAAGCTATTGATTGATATATAAGGAATATGAAACATGTAAGATGCTATGCATGTAACAAGCTTGTACATAGAGAAAAAGGAATGTAGGAATAAAGTACAAGAACCATACCAAAAGGAGAAAACATCATCACGCTTAAAGATATGGAAGAAGAAGGAAGTTCAATCAGAAAGATGTGACACAGCACAACACAAACATAACAGACTCGGGGGGAGCTGAAAATATAAAATTGTAGTGTTCTGAATCTCATACGCAAGTTCCATAAATAGAAGTCGCGTATATACACGAGTTGGCCACTGCGCAGTTGCGTATATGTTAGTCTGAGGAAAAGCAGTACGGATAGGGCTCAGGAAAAAGGGTCTGATAGGATGCAGTCCATTTGCTCTGTTTGATAATAGTTACAATCTGCTAATGATGTGTGGAAATGTCTTGATACTCCTAAGAAGTTTAGAAGTATTTTTGATCCTAACTTGATGATGATGAAGTCTTGATGCTTATTGCTGATACATGTATGATCAGATATGACAGTGAACAGATGGCATAGGTTCAGGGGGAGCATATGATTTTAATGATGCATTGTTGGCATTATGGTCAGTAGTACTTGGTGATGATGCTTAGTGATATATCTTGCTATGGTTATAAGTTGTCCATGACAAATCTTTCATATGTTTCTTGGGGTTACATAGTTGATGTTCAGATCAGATTTGTGGTTGATTCTCTAATAAGGCATATATGGTGCTTACATGGTGATCTTCATAAGGATAAGGAGAAGTACAAAGCTTGTATACACATCTTCGTTACTTGATGATGAGTCTATCATATGTTGCTGTTGTCATATGCATAAAGATCATATAATATAGTTGATGCAAGTCTCCTATAGTTCTTGGCTCTCAAGTGGATGAGGATTTTTGTGGTTGATGATATTGAGCTAAAGATACATAGTACTATATACAGTATGCTGGATACATAAATGATTACTCAAAATTGCATTGTTGGAGACATGATGATGATAAAATGACAGATTGATACTTACATATGTTGATTGATACAGATGTCCCCGAATGATGATACATGGATGATATATAAGATCATGCAGATCTTGATGTTGATGAGATGGCTATGATGTCTTTCAAGAGGATGAGTTGATATCTATATGCAGACATACCTTGCTACAGGACATTTACAGGTTGCTGATCTGGAAATGGTTGTACCCGATTTTTATGAAGAAAATCCGCATATATACGCAGGTTTATGTGGATGTAGTCACATATATGGTGTTTTTTGAAGGAAATCAGTGTGGACAGACTCTAGTTAAAGGAATTCTAATATGGGTCTGACAGAGACCATCTGAAACATGTTCAGGGGGAGCAGATAAACTTTTGATAATGCATTGTTGGCGTTATCTTAGAAGCTTTTGGTTCAAGTACTTAGTTGTTGTTGATTTGAAGTGGAACAAATGCAGAGGGAGAAAAGAAGGAGAACATGGTTGCTGATCTGAATAGTGATTGACAAATGATGTTGATATTAGTTATTGATGACTTTCATAGTCTTGCTCTAGATATTTTGTCTCTATGTCATATATGTCTTTTGTTATCAAGGTCATGTAATGGCCTATTTTGGTTTCCCCACTATGCCTAGGATGAATGATGTAATGTACTTGTTTATCATGAGTAAACTTCTGGTGTAAGCCCACTTGGTTGGGTGGATGAGTCAATATTTGTATATCCTCACTTGGTTGAGAGATGGATGTATGTATGAGTCTTTGGTGATAGGAAGGTCATTTATGATAGAGTCATGTTCTTTTTGTAGAACGTCTTTTTGCAGATCTTGCCTACAGTCAAGGGGAGCATGAACAACACACTTCAGCAGTGCAGAGACTCAGCATATACTCAGGGGGAGCATGGACAAATTGGTACACCTTGGCATATACAAAGGGGGAGCTCATTCAAAAATTTCAGTAGGCACTCAGGCGGAGTATGAACGGCGGAATGTTTATCAAAGGAAGAGAATATCTTGGTCCACCCTTTTCCCTTGATGTCAAATGGGGAGAGTGATTTGGTATTGTTGCCATCAAGTCCAAAGGGGGAGATTGTTGGCATTATGATGCATGTGTTGTACTTGATGGCAACCAACTTGTAGAAGATCAACTCACTTATATATATATCTAGATGAATCTACAAAAGAGATATCAGATGTGACAGAATACATAGGATGCAGGACAACTCAAAGGAATCAAATGACAATTCTTAGTATGAAAAGTTAGCTTTGCCATCAAGTCCAAAGGGGGAGATTGTTGGCATTATGAGACAAGTGTTATCCTTGATGGCAAATCACATAGATGATAGATCATAGTGCAGCATGTCAGTAGCAAGGAATTGATGATCAGACTACAAGAATGAAGAAAAAGATATATATGGAGGTTCACTTTAATGAAGCCACGTATACACATGGGTTGAACATTCCCAAGGCGCGTATGCATATACACGCACTTTCATGCAAGGAAAATTCCGTACATGTGGGAGAACTTATTGTTGGTCCGTGGTATTTAGTCCTTGGTATTTGAACCTATTGTTTTGGGCCATGGTATCTCATCATAAGTGTTGATCCCAAGTATTCGGTCCATGGTATTGATTTGTTATGGTTTTGGACTGTGGTATTGTGAAAGGCCTAAGACTATAAAAGGAGAAGAAGATCATTAGGCAAGGGCATGGAGAAAGTCTTGAATATATGATGATGTATGAGATCTAGTATGCAGGTAATGGGTTCATGATGCTTTGCTTGATCTAAGGAGGAATCTCAACAGTGGATGGAGAACAAGATCTAAGGATACATCGGGATCTAATGGTTTGGAATGAATCATCTCTATTCGGTTTGATCTTGTTTAGTCTAGATCTGTATACTGACGCATTTAAAGTTCTATAAATATTATGATCTGGGTGTAACTCAAGTTTGGAATAGCTGCAAATCATGAATGAATATTTACAGACATATACGCTAGTTGACGGTGATGAAAGTGCGTACATACGCAGGTTGGATACATCCAAGTAGCGTATACCATATGAGCTATGATGTTTGAAGTTACAGGTGGTTCTGGTTATTGATGAGTTCTGATGAATTTTTACTGTTGTTAGTATTCTACATATTCAGTTTGATTGATTGTGTTTAGCTTCAGTGTTGATGGATGAGATCTATAATGGATCAGGATCATAATGTCTTATCTTTATGGGATTTGATGGGCTAGATCTGGTTGCTAACTTATGTATTATCTTTGTATATGTAATGATCTGGGTATGTCTGAAGTCAGGAAGTCCAACGAAGTTATGAATAAGTAATTAATGACATATACGTCGGTTCACTTTGGTGAAGTTGCGTATACACGCTCGTTTGGCACTTCCAAGTAGCGTATGCACTCTAATGCATGATTTTTTGATGATACAGTTTGTTCTAAATATTGGTGCAGAGTTCAGTGTTCTACTCTGTGCTTTGGTGACTACATTTTGTTGACAGGGCTTCAGTGATTCAGTATTGGGTGATTCAGAGATTGATGATGCTAGTGTTGATTGATTGTGTGCTTCAATGATATTAATGGGTCCTGTATGAAAATTGGATGAAACGTGGCCTTTCAGATTATGGAGTTATGCTTCAGGAGTATCCAGTCTGAAAATGTATGAAACATGGTACCTAGAGGAACAAAGAGAAGGTTGTTTCCTTCTGTAGGTCGGCACCTACGTACTAGTACATCAGCTAGTACAAGAGCTAAGGGGGTGGTAGCTCCCTTCCAATAGCAGCTAGAGAACGAGTAAAGGTTGGAGCATTTTAGTAGGCCAGCACCTACGTACTAGTAAGTGGATCAGCTAGTACAAGAGCTAAGGGGGTTGTAGCTCCCTTCCAGGAGAGTCTGGAGAATGAGAGAAGGTTGTAGCCTTCTGCAGGTAGAAGCCTACATATTGGTATAAGAATGCACCAGTACATAACTATTGTAAAAGAAGTTTCTTATTAAAAGAAGATTGAGATGACTTGCAGTGGGTGGTTTTCACCCACATTGGGTTTCCACCTTATATCATGGTGTTCTTGTGTGCTTCTTTTGTGTGATGATCTGTTCTGTTTTACTGCACCTACTTACTATACATATGGTTAAAGAAGTTCTGATGCACTAACTAAAGATCAACGTTTAATGGATTAATTGAATCATAAGTATTCTGAATATACGCTAGTTGCATTATACACTGTTGCATATACACGCAGGTTCCCTTAATTGAAGTAGCGTATATGTATCTATGTATGGAAATGAAAAAGTTTTATTGATTTGATAATACTGATTCACCCCCCCCTTTCAGTATTATTTCCAACAACATTTGACTCACACTCAATAGATTATGTTTTAAGCCATCAACATACATAACATTCCCAACTTTAACTTTTTCTTTCAAGAAAACGAGCCTTTACCTTTTATGACAGCAGGAGTGTCATTTCCAAATGAGACGCTCTTTTCCTTTTCTAAGGCATTATATGAGTGTAGTTTTTCTTTGTCACCTGTCATGTGTTTTGAGCATCCACTGTCGATGTACCATTGGTTTTCTTGTCCTTCTGCATATAAGGCTATACCACATCTTTCTGTTTGCGGTTCTTTCTTTCTCCATATTTTTGGATTTAATGGAGTTTTCTCTTTTTGAGTTATTTACCGAAATTTACTCATGCATTCAGATTCTTCATGGCCAAAGTTGTTCTAGATTGAGCATTATATTTCATTTTCAAGAAGAGAAAAGTTATTATAGGAACTTTTCTTGATCCCTGTCACATTCCTTTGATTTCATGCTTCTTAGTCATGATAGTTTTGTAAGAAAAACATTGAGCAGCTTTGTGTCCAAAATTATGACATGAGAAACATTGACCATTAAAGAATTTCCTGTGATTTTCGAATCTACTAGCTCGTTGATTGTAGTTGAAGTTCCTCCTACTGACCTGTTGATTGATATTCTTTGAAGCAAATTGAGTATGATTTGCCTGAGGTTGATTATGGATTCTATTCATCCTTGAAGTAAATTGATCCTGATTCACCTGGTGATTTTCTTTATGCCTTTGCTAATGATTTTCAAATTGTTCACTGCTATTTGCTGCATCACGATAGATTTTAGTGGAGGTTGATGACTTCTGAGATGTTTCTTCAGTATATCCAAGACCTATCTTTATCAGAGGAGAGCGCTGCACTTTGATCATTTCATTTAAGGTTTCTGATCCTTTAGCAAATCTAAGATTCAGAGTTTTTGTTTTCTCAAGATCCTTTCTTAGACCCACAATTTCACATTCTAGCTTTTCATTGTGTTTTTCTCTTTCAGCAAGTTGGAATGTCAAGGTATCTATAATCATATTCTTTTCTTCTAAATAGATTTTGAGTTTAGAGATTTCTTCATAAAGGTCATCTTCATCTAAAGCACCCAAAAAATCATCATCTTCATAAGCCATCAAAAGTCTATATTCATTACTATTTTCATCTTCATCACTATTTGATAATGTTTAACACACATGGGCAACCACAAATAGGAAAGATAAAACATGACAGTACAATTTTTATTAACAAGAGATATACATTTATAGTACATTATTGTGATCGTTGGGTTTCACATCCCAAGGTCTCTTGGACTCCTTTTGTCCATTCGGCTTCCACACTAACCCATTAAGGATTAGGTGTCCAACATTCCCCCCTTTAATCCAAAGGGTTATGTATAAGTCCAAGAAGAGAGTTGTAATACAAAATGTGCAAAAATGCATGGTAGCACTAGGCTGAATGTGCTCTCTGAAATGTTGGTATAAAGGGTGGTGGTTTAAGGATGACCACCAACACTAGAATGCTTATTATAGTTCCCGGAACTCTTCCAAAACTGGCAAGAAGTTGAAGTCTTCTGCTAGATGAAGTGCTCCTATTGTTTTGAAGAGGGAAACCTTCAACCATGAAAGGGAGGTATCACCCCACATAAAAGGGATAACTTCAACCTGAAAAGGGAATTCTCAACTTTTGATGGTTTAAGGATGACCAACAACTCTGGAATGCTTAATGCAATTCCTGGAACTCTTCCAAAACTGGCGAGAAGATGAAGTCTTCTGCTAGAGGAAGTGTTCTCAATTTTGTTTATGGAATTCTTCAGAAACTGGCAAGAAGCTGAAGTCTTCTGCTAGAGGAAGTGTCCCAGATTACAAACTAAAGGCATGTTCACGGGCATCTTTGTCTCTAGCTACAACTCTGAAACTGGTGTGGTAGGTTGTGGCTCAGGCTCGCTTGATGTGACTTTGAAGCTTGTAGATGACCATCATTTCCCCCCCTGTTAGATACAAGGTGAGATGGTGGAGAAAACTCAACTGCAAGACTATTCAATACTTTGGAACAAGTTCTAACATGTGATTGGAATATCTTCTTGGCTGTTGATGCCCATTGCCAAGAAGCGATCCATCCAATATGAATCTTTGTTCTTGCAGGATGTTTGTTTCTGAAGCATCTGTGTGAAGAATGGCTAGTTTTATGACAGTGCTTACATGGATGAAGATCAAAACAATGATCTTTCAAATGGTCAACTCGGTCACAGTGTTGGCATTTTACAATGTGTTGTTGTTTTTGTTGATGTGGAAGAGGAGTAGAATTTGGAACAGCTAGAGGTGAACTGTCATGAGGAGCAAGTGGATTTTCATGAACAAATCTAGCACTCTGAAACTGAATGGGCTTGGCATAGTCCGGAATATGAAAGGACAAGTCCTTGTCATATCCAAGACCAGGTTTGTGCTTGTTGTGGATAAGTTGTTCCCAAGGTCTGATGATGGACTTGGAAAGTGTAGACTGAACTTCTGCATCTGCATGTACAACTGCTACTTTATTGGGTAGTAAATATGAATGAACTATAACATTATTGACTTGCTTCTGATGGTTTGCAGTCTCAATGTTCTGAACAGAAACATGTTCAGAATGATGACTCTGTTTTAATTCTTCTTGATGTAGCTGAGTTTTGAGCTGCAAGATTCTATCTTCTCTTGTGCATACTGCAGACAAGTTTTAATATCACAGAGAGAGTTCTTGCTAATGTTTATCATCCCTCCAACATTGACATGTACTAAAGTGTTCCATAATTCTAATATAGTATCAAGTCTGGTCATCTTCTCAACAACTCAAGTAAAAAAAAAATGATAAAATGATAGACACTAACTTGAACAAATATCTCTCCAAACTTTGGTTTCATAATCAAACTAATCCCTCATGCATACATGGTGGATATCAAATCTGAAAGCAAAAGGATATTAATGAATTGTGGAAGGCATCTTCTATCAACAAACAATGTCATGTGTTCCAAAACAAATCTTGTTTCACCTATTTTTCCTATTGTAGTATCACAAAGATTGCCCAAACCAAATGCCACCTCTTCTCGTATATCAAATGTAGTAGTTGCCAATAAGTGCAATAGTGGGAAAAATGCACCATATAAGTAGCATGAATCGACAAGAAAAATGACCAACACATATGCCAGATTGAAGAGCAACCACAGGATTTTAAGAGGCAAATTTCTTAATATATAAAATCTGACAAGAATAGAGAAGGGACAATGCTTTGAACTCTGGATTCAAAACCTCTCACGCTTCCATTTCTTCATCAGGAAGGGATGCATTTAAAACCATTTTCCTTGGCCCACATGGAATGAAAAGTTGTTGTAACATTATTTGCAATCACAGAATATAGTTAATGCTAAAGAAATGGATCGAATCATCACTATTTTCACACCATACATTGTCTTACCATAAGCAACCTCCTTGAACACATCATACACATTGCATACACTTGAGAAAGACTGATAAACTCGGCCTCCTCACCTTTGTTTTACAATGCCTGTTAATTATTTGGCAGGTTCTGTGGCAGAATCAACTTTCAATTATGTATCAGAAAATGACATTTTTGGATCAACAACAGTCAGTTTTAGGCATAGATATCCTTCACCTGAAACACAGGTAGACACAACACAAAATAATGAACGTGGGAAACATGGAAGAGGTAATTATGTGTCAAAGGATTTAGTTAAAGATGCAAACAGGCTTCAAGAGAATCTGGTGCAACCATCTGATTCAGTTTCTCTTTCTGCGGAGAAACTGAGCACATCTAAACCAAACAACTTAGGGACAACACATCCAGCTACCCAACCTTTCTGAAATTAGCAGACGAATTCACACCCAAACTTGTGCGATCCCAATGATCTCTGGCAATACTAAGTCAGCCTCCAATTATAATCGAATTTTGTCTCTGGATTAAGCAAATTGACTTGTCCAGAAAATAATAAATTCGTTCAAGAAGATTATTGCTTCAGGAATTAACTACATAGTTGCGTCACTCATTACAGGATGATAGCATCAATTCTCATACCAGTGAAGCATTTGATCTCCAACAATCACACTACAGGCGTCTAGTCAGAACAACATGATTGACAAGAAAATAAGTCCACTTATTTTTTAGTTGTCCGTGTTGCCCAATTCCACCATTTTCTTACTATCTGTTTGAACCTTAAACCTCATTAGAAACGTCTACATTCATCTAGAACTCTGCGTCTAGCTTTCGTAATTGTGAGACATTTGATCAATGCACATCATCTGGAAAGTGGGTCCACGTTCTCATTAGTCATAGAGTTTGGTTTGTTCGAAGGACGCCACACAAGTAAATTAGAGTCCATGACGGTTGAATCTTTGGCTTCCAGAAAAATGAAAAATGACCAGTTCTACCTTTTGGGGAGCCTGCCTTCTCTTATTTATTTTGAATCATTGTCAAGATGGAAATAAATGAACAATGACAACAACCAACAACAACTCTCAGGTCGTATGAAATTTAAAATAGATAACATCTAAAGAGCACCGACCTGTTAGACTTTGCTTCGTATATGAATGAATGAGTGTGACTTGCCTTGCTTCTAGAAACATTTTTTCCAATATGGGAGCAAGGCATTCATATGTGGTAGCAGAATTTGTCCATCAATCCATGCACAGAGGGCAACCATAAATCATAGGAAATTTATCAACAAATATGATATATATACTCATTTGCAGGAGTGCACACGTCAACCTACACAGTCTTTAATGTCATGCAACATTCACCATCACACAGTAGAACACTCGCAGCTCGTGTTAAACACACGACAATGAACAAGGTTTTAACGCACCTCCAGGGTTCACAATACTTCTTGAAATTTCATTATTTCACAAGCGTCCATTGGAAATGCATATCTTTCAGTGCTTGGAGCTGATCAAATACCCGACTATAACTCGCCAAAAACTTATAGATGACAGATAGCCACTTTAAGGCCTTCTATAAAACTCATTTAAAGTACATTTATTGAACTTGAAACTCACTTCATACTCTTCAACATTCGTCTGTTTTAGCAGCCTCCCTTGACAATGCAAATATTCCAGATGACCAAATATCACCACATGGTAATTTCCGATGGATATCCTGCGTATCTAGGCTCGTGCATGTAGGTTTTAACCCTGTACAGAAATTACCTGCATACAAATTCTAAAAAAAAGAAAATAAACAATGCGAGAGCATAACACATAAAACACATATGCACAGAGATTTTCCCCTAGATCCCAAAACTGGGACTACCAGCTTGATTTTTCATTATGTTCCTTTCAATGTTACAATACATATTTATACATGCCGAAGCATCCCAATACCATGGACCGAAAACCATCGCGTCCAAAACCATGGACCGAAAACCATAGGTAGGTTCGCCCAACCTAATATAGGGTCCAAAAAATATTTTCCCAGGGTGTTGCCCCAGACCCCGTAGAGGGGGGCTACCCGCCCCACTCAAACCCCCCAGACAAGGGGGGTTTCCGCCCCCCCATTGCGCAATAGGTGCAACGAAGGGTAGGCTTCGCCCCCCCTCTAACCCCCCGGTTCACTACATAGGTTAGTCGTGGAAAGAATATAACACAACCCAACAATGAAGACAACTCTTTATGTGGATTTCTTTTACTACAATTTCAAAAGCTGGAAAAACAATGGAAGGTTGCCTGTTCATTTCACATCAAGTTGAAAAAGCTTTCGTTGCACATACCATCTCCATCTCCCACAATCAAACAATGATTCAATGTATTCAGAATTGGAGGAATGTAACGTATTCAACATTGGAATGTAACGTCTAACAGTTTTAGGATGGTGGGTGAGCTAGAAAGCTGTAGAGAAATTTGATTGGTACGCAAAATTTTAAGAGAAACGCAGTGATCAGACTATGATTTAATGTAATGCCAAAAGTCTACAGCAATAAGTGAGAGGATAGTAGACATCAAAAGAAGTAATGTTCAATGCAGAATACAGTGGCGTCCTCAGACAAGTTAATGATAAAAATGAACGTTGTCTTCTACAAGCATTTCACTGTGGACTGTCAAGTGCATTTGGTAGCCAACAAGAGTGGGAAGAGACATCATTTAGAGGCCTAACACACAGTAGGAAAAAATGCAGAGAATGAATAATGCAGAGAACAAATAACACTTTGTCTAAATACAGAGAGAAAATAACGCAGAGATTCCAAAGATAGTGCTGCATCGACAAACTTGTAAGGCAGGTGCAGACTAACCATCAACGTATCAATAGAACCTCTAGATTTCAATAGAGCATAGACAAAGGGATAGTTCTGCACAAAGTAGAGAAAGGCCCATAATCACTCCATCTCAAAACTAGTGATTTACATTTCAAGAGGGAAGGAAGGAACCCGCTCTGATACCATGTTAAACACACATGGGCAACCACAAATAGGAAAGATAAAACATGACAGTACAATTTTTATTAACAAGAGATATACATTTATAGTACATTATTGTGACTGTTGGGTTTCACATCCCAAGTTCTCTTGGACTCCTTTTGTCCATTCGGCTTTCACACTAACCCATTGAGGATTAGGTGTCCAATAGGTAAACCATCGCTATCTTCATGAGTATAGTAGCTCTTTTACTTACACTTTGTTTTCTATTCCATTTTGGAGTTTCCTCCCTTTTATCATATTTACCTTTATGATGACATTTGACAGCATAATGACCGACTCTACCATAGGAAAAACATTTGAAAGGTAGTTTACCTCTAAATCTATTGGAACCCCGTTGAAGATTCTTAAAAAAGTTTGCTTCCTCTTCTTCTTCTGAAAAATGTCCTGATTCATTGAGTTCTTCTTTTCCTTTTTCTGAAGCTTTAAATGTGGCTTCTCTCGTATTTGATGGGCCTCCTTTTCTCATCTCAAAGGCAGTTAAGATTCCATGAAGCTGCGTGAAAGTAATAGTTTGTAGATACTACTTTTCTTCTATGGATCTTAAGACTTTTTCAACTAAGGTAACTTCCTTTATCTCTTCACCCAAATTCTTCATGCAATTAACAATATCATCTATACGTGAGAAGTAACTAGCTACACTTTCATCATTGTGCATCTTGATAGTTTCAAATTTAATTCTGAGAGTTTGCAGTTTAACACGTTTTACCTGAGAGTCTCCTTCATATCTTAGAATGATTTTGTCCCATATTTCTTTGGCTGATTTGAGCTGCATAACTTTGACAAAATCTGATTGTGACAGACTTCTGAATAATGTATTGATAGCCTTGGCATTGGTTTCATATTGCTTTTTACCTATTGCATCTATAGGAATTGCTAATGGAAATGTATATCCTCCTTCAACGATTTCCCAACCATCTGTTCCAAGATATTGAAAATGGGATGTGGTTCTTACCTTCCAATAAACAAAGTTGCTCCCATAAAATATTTGTGGTCTGATGGATCCCCCGCTTTCTTGATTACTCATGACAATAGATCTTCCTTCAAGCAATCAACCTTCTTCTGAATGACCTACTCTGATACCAATTGTTGGAAATAATACTGAGAGGGGGGGTGAATCAATATTATCAAACTAATAATTTTTTATTTCCATAATCAGATTCATATATGCTACTTTAGTTAAGGGAACTTGCGTGTACACACAACTGTGTTTAGTGCAACTAGTGTATATCCATCAAGCTTATGATTCAGTTAATTCTTCATATATTGATCTTTAATCAGTGCATCAGAACCATATAAATAGTAACCAGGTGTAGTAAAAATAGAGCAGATCATCACACATAAGAAACATATATGAACACCAAGATATAAGGTGGAAACCCAATGTGGGTGAAAACCACTTGCTGCAATTGTCTCTGTCTTCTTTTAATAATAAGAGAATTCTGTTTACAATTTATTTTTCCTTTTCTGTACTAGTGCAGTCTTATACCAGTACGTAGGCTCCTACCTGCAGAAGGCTACAACCTTCTCTCGTTCTCCAGCTTCTACTGGAAGGGAGCTACAACCCCCTAGCTCTTGTACTAGCTGACATGTTTACTAGTGCGTAGGTGCTGGCCTACAAAAGGCTCCAAGCTTCTTGTTTCTTCCAAGGACCATATTTCATAAATTTTCAGACTGGATCCATCAATTACATCATTCAATCTGATCTTTCAGAATGTTGTCACCAGAATACAGTAACCAAAACCCAAGCCAGAACCCAAAACACTACAACAACAAATAGCAGCAACTAAAACATAGATTATAAGGTATACGCTACTTTCTTTTGCCAAACCTGTGTGTATATGTGCTTTCCTCAAAACCAACTAGCATATACATCTACAAATATTAATTCATAATTTTGCAGCTATACCAGACTTCAGTTATACCTAGGTCATGTCATTTACAAAATAATATATGTGTCAGTATTCAGATCTAGAATATTCAAGAGCAGAAACACATAATGATAGTTCACTTTACTCCTTAAGATCTCAATCCATCATTAGATCTTATCCTCCATCAACTGCTAAGGTTCCTCCTTGGTTTAGATCCAGCAATGCACCATAACCCAATAGCCTGCATACTAGATCTCACTCTTCATCAAATATTCAATGCTTGAGTGATTTGGCCTAATGATATTCTCCTCCTTTTATAGTTTTAGGCCTTTCTCAATACCATGGACTAAAACCACTTAGGACCAATACCTTGTATAAAATACCTAGGGTCAATATCTTGGACCTGATACCTTGGACCAATACCATGGATCAAAATACCATGGACCAAATACTTCGGACCAAAAACTTTGTTTTCCAAGGTATACATGCTTTTCCTTTTGTGAAAGTGCGTGTGCACATATACGTGACTTGGATACAATTAACCCGCGTGTATACTCGGCTTGGCTAGTGGTGAACCTGCATATACCTCTTTTTCTTCATTCTGTGAAGTCTGATCTATAACTCTGAGTTGTTAACGTTTTGTATTGTGATCTGTCATATGAGAGAGTTACCATCAAGGACAACACCTCATAATGCCAACACATAAGTGCATCCCTGATCAGCTGAAATATCAAAATTTGTTACATTTCTAGTGGCCCAACCATTGAAGAAAGAACTAAGACCACTAGATTGAATTTCTATGTTTCTGAATGTATTTACATTTCTCCTTATAGCCTGATAATCAGGAAAAAATGGAGCATCCATGAGATTCAGTCATTCACTAGGATAAATATGTGATTCCATATCCACATTATGTTGGTCAGACATATTTTCCAAATCAAAAATTTTTGGTATAGGGCGCAAAGCGTTACTTTAGGCTTGCATTGTAGCTTCAATCAGTCTCCCAAGATTATAATCTAAGAAACAGAAATGTACTACCATGAGTAACAAATTTAATAGAAATTATAGTTAAGAATGTATCAACTGCGTCAATTATTTGAAAAATACATCACTCTTCAGTGAAAGATTGATGGATCATAAGAATACATAAATTGCCTTCTACAGAGTTTGTAATAATAATATATCATTAGACCTACCTAAATGCTATCATTGAGTCAATAACAGTCAATGTCATCTCTAAATGTTAAACTTTAAAACTATCATAATTTTGTTTGAAATGAAAAACTCTTAAACTTCACATATACAATACAAGATATTTTCAAAAGAAAACTCCAAACTTGAGAAAGAGAAGAGAGGATTTTATGATATCTTTATAACCTCCAAACATAGTGCATGGTCTTATGTATACCAAGAGTTACACACAAATGGTTCAAGGGTGATAGAATTTTTTTAAGAGTGACCAAACATTACTTTGAGTGCTTGTAAACAAATACATGTGGTATATAATAAAAAAGGTGGCAACCAATAATTCTTAACTATCTTTTAGTCGCATTAGTCTACGTTTTGAGGATCTTTTAGCTCAACTCTCTTTTCCATAAAAGAAGTTTCCTCCCTCCTGCAGTGATTCAGATCACATGAAAAAACCATATAAATGAACTTATTAAACCAAAGAGAAAATGGATAATAGAAGAAAATATTTTTTTGATCTACTACAACTATAAACCATCTTGCACACCTATAGAAAATTGATTTATTATTTATTCCCTTAACCATATATTTACCTTCATTCCTTTCTGTCAGCAACAAGAAGAGAAACAAGTTGAATAGGGGCTTCAGTGCCAACCACGTTGGAATAACCATAGATGGAAAGATCAATTCCTTGAGCCTTTTTCTTCTCAATTTATCCCTTGATCTAGAAATAAGTAATTCTCAAGCCATCCCACCAAAACCAAAAGTAAACAAACGTGACTATGTTATCCATTGATGCATAAGGTCCATTGAATTGCGTGTAGTTTAACAATATGAACATATAATACCTATAACCTTACCTTCAAATTCATGGTTGGCACCCAGCCTAGCATTTGCCTAATTAATGTATATTCATAATTTTGAATGTGGACACCTTTTGGACTAGGAATGTGATGTATCAACAACTTTATATTCTCAAATATTGACACCATTTCAACCATCTCATTCATGCTGACCATTACATCACTGCCAATATTCACTGGATCTCTAAATTCTGATTTAGTCAACTTGGAATATCGTCATAAAGATTTGTAAGAAGAAACAACATTAATATGAATAAACAGGTTTAAAGAATTAGGTCCAAAACTGAATTTGAAAATCCATTTCAAGATCGAGTACCTTAGTACATCCTCCACACATGCATCAATGAATGTAAAGGATTGTGTTTTCTTATCGCCCCCCCACATTTCAAACCTATCAGTAGATGTGATTGTCTTCCTACAAAAGGTAGCAAGAGCCTTAGTTAGTAAACCTTTCAAGTGAGAATGAGCTATAACAACTTAATCCTACATAAGAAAACTCTTCTAGCTAGGGAAACAATATGGATCTAACACTTGTAGGACAATAATCAAAGGTTAATAACTAACAAATTATTTACTATGACAAACCAGGTCCTATGGAATTACATCACTTCTCCAATCTACAAAGGCCACCGATATATCTAGAGTGTACCACTGACAAATCAAAGTGTCCTACTTCAAAGGTGTTCTCTTACAGTAACTCTTTGAATATTCAGTTAATTCTAATAGTTTAAAGTAACCTTGAAATCAGTCTGGACTACCATATAGCATCATAAAAAAATGCTTCTCTTCAAATATCCAACCTCTTCCAAAACACATTTCAGTACTCAGATCTTGCATTGCCTTATGACCAAAATGTTATGTGAGAATCTGAGATAGCACCGAATAGCATTACCAGAGTTTTAAAGAGACATATGGCTACATACCTCAGTTGGCCAAGCATCAGATTCCTTCAAGATCACATTGGTCTCCAATTGTTTGAATTTGGGATAAATGCATGCACTAGAAGCATAGAAAAACTTGGAGAGCCAAAAATAACTTATGAAGAGATATGCTATGTCGAGCGATCAAACGAGCTGTGATCATGATAGTAAAATGGCTATGTTTTTTTGCAAATAATTTTATGTTTTGTGGGACTCATGCTGTGATTGTGAGAGTAAAATGGTTTTTTTTTTTGTAAATAATTTTATTTTCTATGGGACTCAACTATTATTTTTATGATTTATAACAAAGGAATTTCAATTTTCAATAATAAAAAGTTATAGACAGTACTTGTATAAACTAACATAAATCCATTTTAATTTGAAAATTGTCAAGCATTAAGAGGGATAAATCCCTTGAAGTGCAAACTGTTTTCCCAAAGCTTTGTACTCTAGAATAGATTTTCACCTCTAATAAGTTATCCCTCTTGATACTTGGTTGGGCACTCAATAGAACAGGATCAAAATGGATCTAGTTTGGCAAAGAAAAATGGAAAACAATGTAATTGAAAGTGCAGAAACAAAACAAGGTCTCACCATTTAACACCATTGATTCATGCAACTTTAAGCATGTTGAAGATGATCATGGTGTTGATGTACATAATAACAAAGTTATTAGATTGAATGAATCCCATACCACCCATGTCTGCAGCCAAGTTGAAAACATGGCCAACTCCTTTGGTAATAGCCAAGAAATTTTCCATAACTCTTAGATCCAGAAGATGGAATTCATTGCAGAACATATCCTCAGTCTTGCTCTCATTCTTCTTCCAATTAGAGGAAATAATGTAGTGCCCTTCAGATTTCAATCTCGGATCATTACGAAAGGAAATGAACCCACCAACTCTAGTGATCGAAATTCTCAAATTTTCACTTGGCCGATATATACCTTTGTCTCGATTCTCATACTTGTATTCCCCATATGTCACTCCAGCAGCCCCAATGCTTCCCATGGTACTAAGTGAAAGGAGGATATATAACAAGTCTACCATAACACAACCAGAGTAATATATCATTCCATGTTTAAAATCCTCGAAAATAAATGGTAGCCAAGAAAAAAAACATATTAGCAATGACCATGAAAGCACTTAGATTCATAACCCACAATGCAAAAGTAGATGATAAATAATGAAATTCAATGAAATTCTTGGCCTAAAATGGAGATAAAGACCTCTAGACAATCACCCAAGAAGAAACTGTGGTTCAAACTGTTTGTTACCTATATCAATAGGTTTCATATTTCATGATTGGTCATAAAAGGTCCAAATATGCTCTGCTTTGATGATGCAAAGATCCCATATTTCCATAAGGGGACAAGGGGTGTCTATATCTGGATAAGGACTTAATTTTGATGGATGGTCCAACAGCCTAATCTGGATCATGCCATGTTTAAATTTCTTGTTGTAGAATAGAGAAAGAAGTCTGTCCAAACTGTTTAAAATCTTGGCAGACAAGTAGTTCAGGTAGAGAAGAAAGATTCCCAACAGTTTAATCTGGGACCTTGGAAGAAATAAGGGTAGAATTTGATAGAAAATCAAAGGAAAAAATCCAGAAAAAGAAAAGGCACAGAAAGGGTCTGCAAGTCCAAGTGCACCCTCCAAGAAGAAACAAAAAAAAAATGCTAGGCAAAGTAGCTGGGTAGGTAGATGGGGTTGCAGAAGTGATATTCAGTTCAAAATTTGACTTTGATGGTCAAAATGAGAGAAGAAAAAACAAAGAAGCATGTCTAAACTCCCTTCCTTCCATTTTTCCCATTGGTTACTAACGTCCCCTCATGAGTTAAAATGCAAGGAAAGATTTATGGTTTCATGGAGGTTCTTCATCCTTTAAAGGCCACATTTCCTATGTAAAAATATTTTCATTTTGATCTACTCCCTAAACTAAGTGTGTTTCAAACAAACTCAGTGACATTCCCCCTCACTTACCCCCTTCATCCATATTAACCTCTAATTCTACTATGTAACTCCCCTATTTTACCCTTCCCCTACTAGTATTAACACCATGGTGTATAAACCCCAAAGTTTGTATAAATATCCCTCCCCTTGGCATTATAGCCATATGGTCTTTTAAAAAGGAATCAAAATGACACCTGGTCACTTTGATGAACCTCCATTTAATCTCTCTCCCTATTCCAAGTCATTTCACTCATTAAACTTTCATCTGCAAAGAAAGACCCTATAAAAACCCCTTCCTACCCATAACCCCTTTTGAAATTATGGAAAAACCCAAGAAATCCCGAAAAACCCATAAAAACCCATTATTCCAAGGTTTCCCGCCCGAAGTATTTAAGCGAATATTTTAAACGGCCGGCAGGTCCCTCCCCAACCTGCACGAACCGTCGGAGGACCCACCAGCCGTCCGATCTCTGCCACCCAGATCTTACGGTGGGCGGTCAATTTCGCTCCCCAACCTACCGACCTTTAGCGTCCGGGGGAAGCGGTTTTCCGCCCCATACAGGGACGCGTGGTAGGCGGTGGGATTGTTCGGAGCCCCCCTCCCCGATACTGCCTTTGCCCAAAGGTGGTGCGGGGAACCCGCTTACCGCCATCCCTGTTACCACCCTCCCTCCTATGTCATGCGCACGACATCCTGACGTCACCTCACCTATGCCCGCCCCCGCGTCCCATGGCCCTCCACGCAGCCCTGCCACCGCATCTACCCGCCACCATGTCCTGCCACCCTGGCTCACACCTCAGCGCCACGTCACTTCCGTACCCGGGCCCCACCATGACGTCATGCTGACGTCATCAGCAGAAAAGCGCCAAATGCACACTTTTTCCAAATTTAACGTTATAAACAACCAAATGAGCCGTTTTCAGTCATTTTCACGCGCAAAAGAAGGAGCCGTTGTCGACCAGTTGCTGCGAAATTTGTCCTCCAGCCATCAAATTCAATATTTCAACCGCTACAAGTCCAGAATTCGACAGCATTAAGCCTCCACAGCCCGGCCCGCAAGCTTCCAAGCCAGTTTTTCCAGGTATTTCGCCAGTTTTCCCACTTTGCCCATGCATTCCAATTCTCTGTAAAAATTCACCATTAAAAGACTGGTAAAACTCCTGAATTAAGCTCTGCCTGTTACCTGAAGTAAACCCAAGCAACCTGCACCACCCCTGAACCATAATTTGACATTGGAGTGCTCATTCCACGGGCTGAAACCGTAAAATTGCCCCCGAGGTGTTCGGCATTGTTCCCTTTTGCCAAGTACAGGCCACCTGCATTCTTACCAGAGAAACATCACCATCTCTGCAACTTGCCATTAGCAATTCACATCCCTGTGAAATTTGCAGCAAACTACAAAAGCCAGCTTGCATTTTCCACTGAAAGAAGGACACCGGACTGTGTTTACAGTTGACTTGCTGCTAAAAGTCTTTAAGGACTTGTCAAACCATTACCTCTACCTGTACAGATTGAGATTATATCATGGCAGCTTCTGCATCCTCATCCCTCAGTGTGGCCCCACTAAATCAAACAAATAAGGAGCTGGAGGCCTTTCCATTCGTTGACAAGGATTGTCTCATTGAAGACTTTGAGGGAAACAGGGACTTCTTGCAGACCTTCACTCAACTGAGGGAAGACTATAAGGATGGGCATGGTACACATGGGATTTGGGAGTCAAACCTGCCCTATTACTATCTCCCAGCTGTGAATGTTTTCCCTAAAATCATTCACCTATATGCTGAACACTATGATGTGCAGCACAGAGCTGTCATTACTCCATCAGGGAGGATCCTCTTCTACATAAATGCTGAGTCCATCAACAAGATGTTACAGTTTGATCAGACAGAGTTGCTGATCCCATTCTCCATGAGTTATTTGCTGGAAGCTGGTGACAAGATGACCAGTGAAGAGCTACAAAAGGTCACCAGGACCTTCATGAGACCTGAGTGCTAGCCTACAGGGCCACCTCCTTATCTGAATGTACATTTCAATGATGTAGGCAGGTTGTTACTAGACATGATAGCCTATGTGTTGGGATACCAAAACAGTGAGCATGTGGATAAAGCCATGCTAGTGTTGTTGTCTGTTTATAGCCCATGCCAACCCCCTACCTGAAAGTATAACTTTGCTAAGTTCATAGCCAATAAAATTCATGATCAGTTGATCAAAGTGGATAGATAGGGGGTCTTCAGATACTCAGCTTACATCTACCATCTGTTTATGTTTCATCATTCTAAAGCCTTCCTATGCTACATCAGAAGGCTGGATCATAGAGGGGAGAGAAGATCTGTCATCTTCTGGACCTCAGTTTATCACAAGGTCACAAATTCACCCTATACCTACTGTGAATTTGTTGATCAGTTTGTATACCCAATCTCCTTCATGCTGATGAAGTCCCCTCCTCCCAGGATATCTAATGAGATAAAGAAAGCTCTGCAGCTTTCTAAGACAAACAAAATAGGTGACTGGTACCTATATGAACACCATACTGTATTCAGGGCCTATGGATGTGAGCTCTGTCCATACAGGCTCCCCAAATATGTACCTATGAGGTTGTTTGCCTTGGAGTATTACAGGCAATTAATTCAGTCAGACCTCACCCACTTCCACAGCTCCAA
>APFE031453328.1:5201-48710 GCA_000404065.3 Pinus taeda
GAAGGCCTACCTGACAAGCTTGAGGAGATTTAGGGTCTTCTTGAAGTTTATAACCAATTGTTGTAGGTGAGCTCCTGAAAGGTCGCGTGCAGGACTGAGAGGTCGCGCACACCTAAGAGGTCGCGCCCTTATTTTTTTCTAACTGCTGGAACCCCCTGAAGAGGTCGCGCCCACCCAAGAGGTCGCACACAACTGTGGAGAGGTCGCGCACGGTTCCTCTCTGCAATTCCACCCAAATGCTCTTGAAAACGATTTTCTCTATTGCTTGAAGGCACAATGAAGCTTAATGGAGGGAGAGAGAGACTTTATATCCTTGTTTTGAATTTATTTCATGTCAAAACCCTCTTTCTAATGTTTTTCATGACCCTTTTTTAAACTTTGAATGTTGCTGACTTTTTGGTTTCCTTTTGTCCAAATTGGTTGAATTGATGTTTTTTCTTGAAAATTTTTGCAGGGATAGCTTCTGAGGACTCTTGGAAAAGGGGAAAAGGGCTGCATGTTGACTTTCGAAGAATTTTTGAATTTTTACAATTTTTACAAAATTTTGAGAAATGACCTTGGCTTTAAAAACAAGGTTTCTAAATCCAAGGTAAAAATTAACTGTACAAGATGAAATATTTTGAAGAAACACTTTGATAATCATCCCTCTGGCCTGCTGGGCATTTATTGACTTTAGAGACATGACCTTGAAGACAAACTGGACCTAAACCCTAGACCTAATACTTTTGACCTCAAGACAAGACAAACAACTTTGATATAGTTTATTGACTAAAACAACTTGATCCAGCAGTGCCAAGAGGGGAATAAAGACACCAGCTCCTCCATCAGGGTTATGGCATGCCTAATGGAATGCAGTGAGATGACACTGATGAGACACCTACTTATGAAAAATGCAAAGAGTTTTGATCGTTGATGGATGGCTACTAGACCGACTCTAACAAAACCTAGCCCCAGAAAATTGAATTCTCGATCTCTCTTGGTGTGTCTCCAATAGACCCTCAAGCCTCCTCTTATACTTTTCCTGTTGACAATTTAACCACCGAGATTAAGTCCCTAATCAATGGCTAATATTAGATCTGGAATGATCCTCGTCTCTTAGAACTTTCTCACCCATTTTATAATAATACACATTAATATTTTAATTTTCCTAAGTTTAGAATTAGGAACTCATGAAAAATCATAATTATTTTAATACTCTTCATCGGAGTGGAATTTCTCCAAACTATTTTTGGGTCTTCGAGATCTCATGTGCCTTAGCCTCTCCATCAATTTTCATGGCTAGAGAACATCCGATGCTACTAAAAATCAACAGTCCCTCTTAGCGAGGAATGTGCTTTAGTAATGCTTCCCCATAGAGAAATCACAATGATCTTCCACATCGGTACCCGTGTTGATGCTTGGCCCACTGCCTCACATCCCTTGCACTACTGCTTCTTGTATTGCTTCCCATGACACTACCACTTCCACTCTCAAATTTTGTATTGCTGGTGTCTTCAGTCTCCTATGATTTGCAATCGCTCTGATACCATGTGAAAATTCTTAAATCTAACACATCAGAAACCCCTACTACAATTTCTGGTTTATTATCTCCTACTTGTTCTTTACATTAACAAGTTATTTAATTGCATAAATATCAAAGTAAACATAAATGAAGCCTTCAAAAATATCATGCACTGAAATGAACTGATACAATCACACAAGGGACACCGTTATTTTTGGACAGTCATCCCCGGGAAAACCCAATTCGGGAAAACTGCTGCAACATATAGAGGGTTTTATTATTAAGAAGATTTATGAATAAAACTAGGGTGCCATAAATGGCTCATCCTTCAGAGAATATCCTAGGCTTTGCATTGCCTCTTCTAGCACTTTGTTGCCTCTCTGATATGTATTCTTCAGCCTTCGATCAAAATCCCTTGCTGAACTACCCCTCACTGCAATTGATCTCTAACTTGATTTCCTCAGCAAACCCAGCCCTAGAAAATCACATTCTTGATCTCTCATGGTGTGTCTCCAACAGACCCTCAAGCCTCCTCTTATACCTTCCCTGTTGAAGATTCAACGGACGAGATTAAGTCCCTAATCAATGACTAAGATTAGATCTGGATTGATCCTCATCTCTTAGAACTTTTTCACCCATTTTATATTAATACACATTAATAGTTTAATTTTCCTAAGTTTAGACTTACAAACTCATTAAAAATATGATTTATTTTAATATCTATTCATCCGAGTGGACTTTCTCCAAATGATTTCTGGGTCTTGGATATCTCATGTGCCTAAGCCTCTCCACCAATTTTCATGGCCATAACACATCCGATGCTACCAAAAATCAACACATCCTTCTAGCGCCATTTTTTTGATGGTGCTAGAAATCTGTCAACCAAGGGGATCTCCCCGATGTGAAGTCCCGACTTGAACTCACATGATTTGGTGTAGGAGTCCCATCTGGTATGAAGGCTTGGTTTCCATATACTTAGATATTTTCCTTGGCTCTACCTATCATCACATGAGAGTGTTACGTTGGTATCTTCAAACAACAAGGTACGTGTGCGTGGCGAGTGTGTAATGTAATTGTGTCAAGGTTCTCTTACTAGAAAGGGGGGATAGTAAAGTGAGCCTCTAAATGAGAGGTATAGTACCACTAAGGAAGAGACACACGTGAACCAAAAAGTTTTGTCCAACATCCAGCGGAAAATTCCACAGCAGATGCGGTCGTCGTTAAATTAGAGGTGAAGGGGATAATACGTACACCACCCAACGGAGTTGTCCACACGGATTGGACAGTTTTTATACCCAGAAAACAAATATGGTCTGTCGAGTATCCCGCAGAGTATTCCACAAGGATGTGAAAGAGGTGATAGGAAATACACAAAGGTGGTTTGTCTAGCATCCTTATGGACTACTTCGCGAGATACTCGACATACCATATTTGTTTTCTAGTTATAACGATGTCACATCTATGTGGACTACTCCATTGGGTGGTATACGTGTTGTCCCCTTCACCTCAGTTTTAATGACGGTCACATCTACTATGGACTATTCTATTGGGTGGTTGACAAACCTTTCTGGTTCACATGTGCCACTTCTTGGGTGGCACTACTACCTCTCATTTAGAGGCTCACTTTAGCATGTGGAGTTTCCTTGCCATAGAGACTCGAGACAATGTGGTCTTGAACTCCCTCAAGGATTATTTGCCTTTCTATCCTCTAGCAAAACCTCCATTCTGTCCCTCGAGGCTATAAAATCCCGAGTCGCAAACCGTAGAACGCCATATGCCGATCCTGAAGTATGTATTGCAAATTCGAATTTATCCTGTAACACAAAACTCAAAACTTCGAAATCTCCTCTGGTATACTATCTTCAGCTCCGATACCATGTAGAAAATCCTATAGATTCACAAGCTCATGCAATGTACTAAAGCATAGGACAAGAATCTACTTCTATTTTCAGCTAGTGGAAGCCAATAGATTGATGAAAACAATAAGAGCAAGAAGAAGATAAATCAATGGCACATAACACAAGATGTATCTAGGGAAATCCACTACTCAAAACCTCGCTATCTGTATTGCATATATAAGAAATATGAATGAAGATACAAAACTTGTTTTCACTAGAAAAATTCCGCACAAGTATGCTCAACTCTCTCAGCTGACAAGCTAGCTCTTGGCCAACACTTAGCCAATTTTGTAGCTCTCCAAGCTCCTCTTCTCTTTCATAATTCCTATGATGAATAGCCCGTATTTAAATGGAATTCATGCTTCCAAAACTGCGCAATCCAAACATAAGATCAATCTCTAATGCATGCATGATATTTACAGTCCAGTAAATAATACCATTGATAGTACATTGTCCCTGCAATCTAGTTTCAACTAGGTCTTTCTCATAATCGACATGCATGAGTTTCTCAAGATGGAATCTTCAGTTAACTGGAATAGCACTAGTGGATGCACTAGTGCACCAACTAACTGTTAACTCTTTGGAACTAATTTAACTAAACATAACTCAGTAAACTGAGTTATCTAATTACAACTCATAATTAAACTCATCCTAGACCCCTAAAACTTAGGGAGAACATATACATGACTCCCAAAAGACTTTCAACTCGAAATTCCTAAGTTAACTAAGTTAATTAAACTTAATTAACTATTTACAAGTTGTTATGAGAATAGAATTCTATTTTAATTCTCAGTTTAATTCAAGTTAAACTGGAATTTCTTGTTGCCATTTCTCAACACAATTCCTGGACCGAGGGAAGACACTAGCCTCATGAACTTCACATTATGCAGTCTGAGGAGTCAAGGGAGAGGCTTGAGGATTGAGATTGCACAATGCGTAGTCTCATCATGGGCAGAGCAAGGGAAAGAATGCACATTGTGCAATCTTAATGGACAAGGGTGAGGCTTGAGACCTGGAACTACACAATGCATAGTTGGGTAAGCCAGGGACTACACATTGCGTAGTCTTAAAGGCCAAGTACAAGGCTTGAACCTTGGAGTTGCTCAATGCCTAGTTGATCATGACAAATGAGAATATGGAATGGGGACATGTTGTGTAGATTTCTCTTCTTTGCAATCATCGCAAGGGGGCACCCATAATAGGATAGGAAAATTAGGGGGAAAAAGAAAAACAGGGTGTTGGGCTCCTCCTCTACAATCTGAGGTGCCTCATGGTTCACAAGAGTTGGGGAAGAAGTGAAATCAAGAGGTTCACGTATTGGGAAACATGAACCAAGCATTTAAACTCTTGTCGGAAGAAATCTGAGTTCAATTTTATTTTAGGAATTTTGCAACAGATGTGAAGGAATATATCAACAAATTCCTTAATTTATTCTTCAGGCTTCATTCTTAAACGATAGATTCTTTTACAAACGTCTTGGTGGTTGTACTTATCGAAAGCTTTACACAAAATCCTAGAAAGTTGAGCGATCAAATGAAAGAAGCAATGGGTAATGTATGACACCATTTATTCACACGACCTTCGACTATGAGGGTGAGTAATCTAGCCATGACATCTTTAGACTCTACTTTGTTACACAAACAAAGACGGATAAATTGAAAGAGATGTTCACGAAAAGTTGATTCACCCTTACCATCGAAATTAAGTTCGGACAAGTCATGAATGAGTTCTACAGGGATGGTACAATTAAGCTCTTTGGAAAAACATCCTAGGATTATGATTTCAGGAAGAGCCATTTTAAATAAGAGATTCAACCAGACTCTACAGGCACAACTGATCGTCTGGCCCTCCTATGAAAATTCCTAAGTCTAAAACATCAAAAACCCCTAATGCAATTTCTAGTTTACTATCTCCTACCTGTTCTTCATATTAACAAGTTATTTAATTGCATAAATATCGAAGTAAACACAAATTCAACCTTCAAAGATATATAGATCATGCACTGTAATGAACTGATACAATCACACAAGGGACATCGTTATTTTTGGACAATCGCCCCTGGAAAATCCCAATTTGGAAAAATCAATGCAACATATAGAGGGTTTTATTATTAAGTAGATTTTTGAATACAACTAGGGTGCCATAAATGGCTCACCCTTCAGAGAATATCCTTGGCAGTAGAACCTATCTCCGGAGAAACATATTCTAGAAAATCAACAACCGGATGATCAAACCCAGAGTGACTCTGACTGTTCCTTGTGCTGGACAACAAAAGTTGCTCCAAGCACTCCTTTGGAACTGCGTAACCCTCTCCCGACTGATCTACTCTTTGTCTACCCCACAGAACCTCATCAACATGGCCTTAGCCTTTACAACCCTCTGCGTTATCTGCATCAGCCTCGACGTCCTTTGTCTGCCTCTACGACTTCTGTGTCCTCTGTGCTAAGCTCTTTAGCCTCTGCGTTAGCCCTTCTAGGCTCTATGCTACCTCTTCTGACAATTTGTTTCCTCTCTGATATTTATTTTTCAGCCTTGGATCGAAATCCCTTGCTGAATTGTCCCTCACTGCAATTGATCTCTAACTCGATTTCCTCAACAAACCCAGCCCCAGAAAATTGAATTCTTGATCTCTCTTGGTGTGTCTCCAACTGACCCTCAAGCCTCCTCTTATACTTTTCTTGTTGACAATTCAATGGCCGAGATTAAGTCCCTAATCAACGACTAAGATTAGATATGGCTTGATCCTCGTCTCTTAAAACTTTCTCAGCCATTTTATATTAATACACATTAATATTTTTATTTTCCTAAGTTTAGACTTAGGAACTCATTAAAAATAATAATTATTTTAATATCTCTTCATCCGGGAAGAATTTCTCCAAACAATTTCTGGGTCTTGGAGATCTAATGTGCCTTAGCCTCTCCACTAATTGTCATGGCTAGAGCACATCCAATTCTACCAAAAATAAACACTCCCTCTTAGCGAGGAATGTGCTCTAGTAATGCTTCCCCATAGAGACATCACACTGATCTTCCACATTGGTGCCTGTGTTGATTCTTGGCCTGCTGCCTTACATCCCTTGCACTATTGCTTCTTGTACTACAACCCATGACACTTCCACCGCAACTACCACATCTGTACTGCAGCTCCCTCTCAACATGTTGCCCATAACACTGCCACTGCTAACTGTTGCACTACAACTCAGTTACTGAGAAGTAAGTAATTGACTTCACCCAAACAATGACATCCTGGTCAGTCTGGAAGCCTCGTGATGTTGAAGCTACCTCTTCTTCTATCCTGTGCACCCTCTATGGCCACTGCACTGTTGCAAACAACTGTGTGCCTCTCACACTGCTGTAAGCTCCACTACGTTGTGTCAGATTTCTGCACTCTAGCCTTGCCTTGTTGCTCCATCACACTTTGCTCTACCCGACACCTATCATCATGCTACTTTCGTTAAGGGATCCCATAGCCAGATGTGATCGAAGAGTTTGGGAACCTCAAGGATCCTGCCCGATCTTCAGTGGTCCTCTCGACTACATATCTATGTCTCCCCACCTCTTCTCTAGAGGCGCATGAGCACTCATGGCATAATCATCATCAGTCTTGACATCCTTCTCTACCTTTGTTGGAGATTCCTTTTAGTCGGAAGCTTCTCCCTTGCCTTTCTTCCTTGGGCACTAAGATGCATAATTTCCCAGCTCCTCATAATTGAAGCACTTTACCTTGGAGATATCTTTCTTCTTCCTCTTCTGAACCCCCTATTGTCCCAAAGATGCTAAAGTTGCATCCTCCTCCTCCTCTTTCTTGATTCAAACTCCCTTACCGCTACTCCCCACCTTGGTCAACCTCCTGAAATCTTCCTATTGAAGAGCTACCCAAATCTCCTCCTAACTGGGGAGAGTCACTCTGTGCAAAATGCTTTGGACAAATGTCTCCCAGTCCTCAGAGACTACATTCTAAGCAGTCTTGACAATAAAATCTGGATCTAGTGTAGACCCCACGGAAGTAAGCTGGTCATGAATTCCTTACAACCTGAGAAGGAAGTGATCTATCTCCTCTCCTTTCTGAATCTGATATGACCTCAATTGATTCTCCAATAACATCTTCCCCTGCACGAAAGAGCCCTGGGATAAGGTTGTTAGGGTTTCCCACATCTCCCTTACTGTTGACTTCTCAACAATATGTGGTATTACATGATACTTGACCCCATCTAGGATGATGCATTTCACCTTCGCTATGGCTCCTCATACTTCTCATTTCATCATGGTCAACTAGGATAAATACGGTTTTCAAGGCATAGTCCTTGATGCGATGTTTATCAAGGATTTCCAAGATCTTGGCCTTCTAGATGACAAAATTGGAAGCCCCGTCCAATCTGTCTTAATCCCTCAATCTGTTTATTTCCATATATGCTCCTATTCTAGACTCCCTCCGAGTCTTGACTTCCCTCCTCGAAATCCTCCTTCCAACTGTTGAATCATTCCTCTCCAATCCCCCTTTGTTGTTGCAACTCAGATCTAGATTTCTTGGCTAGAAATCTATTGAGGTAGTGCTTCCCTCTACGTTGGTTCTGTCTTCTTAGACACTGCTCTATATTGACAGAACCATTGTCCCACCAACTCCTCAAATCACAATCTGCATATCTCCCTTAGCCCCGACAACTGAAGAATCTGAGCCCTTCAGGTTCTGTGCAATCATGGTATAGGTTGAATCTTCTCCTCCCAGCCAATGCATCTTCCTCTTCTAGCTCAGAATGCTGACGTAGGCACTATGTGAGCCTTTGTGTCACCTTCTCTGTATTGTGTCACCGTTCCTTTTGTGTCTCTGGCTCTGGGACAACATTGTCTCTCGGGACAACTACTTCTCTACTGCAAACTCTCAGATTTCCCGATTAGTTCCTTCAGTCTCCTATGATCCGCAATATCTTTGATAGCATGTAAAAATTCATGAATCTAACACATCAGAAAGCCCTACTGCAATTTCTAGTTTACTATCTCCTACTTGTTATTCACATTAACAAGTTACTTGATTGCATAAACATCGAAGTAAACATAAATTCAGGCTTCACAAATATACAAATCATGCATTGAAATGAACTGAGACAATCACACGAGGGACATTGTTATTTTTGGACAATCATCCCCGAAAAAACCCAATTAGGGAAAACTAGTGTAGCATATGGAGGGTCTTATTATTAAGCAGATTTATGAATATAACTAGGGTGCTAGAAATGGTTCACCCTTCAGAGAATATCCTTGGCAGTAGTACCTCTCTCTGGAGACAGATATTTCGGCAAATCAACAACCAAATGATCAACCCCATAGTGAATCTGGCTGTTCCTTGTGCTGGACAACGAAAGCTGCTCCAAAAACTCCTCTTGAACTATGTCACCCTCTCATGGGTGATATTCTCTTAGTCTTCCCGATGGAACCTCCTCAGCACAACCTCTTTAGCCTAGTGTTAACCTCTACATCTCTCTGTGTTGTCTGTGTCAGCCTTTGTGGATTTCTGCGTTAGCCTTTGTGTCTACCTCTATGGCTTCTGCATCCTCTGCAATTGCCTCTTTAGCCTCTACGTTATCCTTCCTAGGCTTTGCGCTACCTCTTCCTACACTTTGTTGCCTCTGTGATATGTATTCTTCAGCCTTGGGACAAAATCCCTTCCTGAGCTGCCCCTCACTGCAACTGATCTCTAGCTCGATTTCCTCGGCAAACCTAGCCCCAAAAAATTGAATTCTTGATCTCTCTTGGTGTGTCTCTAACTAACTCGCAAGCCTCCTCTTATACTTTCCCCGTTTATGATTCAACAGTCGAGATTAATTCCCTAATCAATGGCTAAGATTAGATCTGGCTTGACCCTCGTCTCTTAGAACTTTCTCACCCATTTTATATTAATACACATTAATATTTTAATTTTCCTAAGTTTAGACTTAGGAGCTCATTAAAAATATTAATTATTTTAATATCTCTTCATTTGGGTGGAATTTCTCCAAACGATTTTAGGGTCTTGGATATCTCATGTGCCTTAGCTTCTCCACCATTTTTCATGTCTATAACACATCCGATGCTACCAAAAATCAACACCTCCTTCGAGTGCCATTTTGTTGACGGTGCTAGAAATATGTCAACTAAGGGGATCTCCCCGATGTGAAGACCCAACTAGACCTCACACAATTTGGTGTAGGAGTCCTATCTGGTATGAAGGACTAATTTCCATATACTTAGAGATTTGCCTTGGCTCTACCTGTCAGCACATGAGAGTGTTAGGTTGGTATCTTCAAACAACAAAGTACTTGTGCCTAGTGAGTGTGTGATGTAATTGTGTCAAGGTTCTCTTACTATAAAGGGGGGGTAGTAAAGTGAACCTCTAAATGAGAGGTAGTAGTACCACCCAGGAAGAGACAAACGTGAACCAAAAATTTGTCCAACACCCAGCAAAAAATTCCATCGCAGATGCAGCCATCATTAAAACCGAGGTGAATGGGACAACACGTGCACCACCCAACGGAGTAGTCCACACGGATTGGACAATTGTTATAACCAGGAAACAAAGATAGCCTGTCGGGTATCCCGTGGAGTAGTCCACAAGGATGTGAAAGCGGTGATAGGTGTTAGTGTCGGTATCTTCATCCCTCCATCAGTGATCAAAATTTATCTTTTTACATTCATAGTAGGTGTCCCATCCGATCAGCTGCATTCTTTTAGGTCATGGATCAACTGATGGTAGTGGTTCATTGTCAATTTCCCTCATGTCATTTACCTGCTGGCCTATTTTCATATGTTCAGGTCATTTACAGTCATTTTTTGTCATTACATTTGAAAAAATCATTTTTAGGGTTTTAGGTCTCATTAGGTCTAGGGTTTTGTCACCATGGTCAGCAAAAACTCAATAAAGGGTTAGCAGGCACATGAGGAAGTCTAATAAGTTCCCAAAATCAAATTTTCAATGATGTTATGCTTAATAAGTGGTTTTTACTTTTGAGGTAAAAACATAGTTTTTATTTCTATGAACAATTTTTTTTATGTAATTTCAATATTTCTATATGTAATAAGTTCAAAGCTGCTACCCTTTCTCACCTTGACAAATCCAGCCACTACAGACAAAAAGCAAAGCATCAAATACATCAGTTTACCAAATGATTAAGAAAAGTCAATTTCAATGGAAAAACAGAGTTCAAAACCAAAAGTAACCTTGACATTAGAAAAGTGGGATTAAGATGAGTAAAAATTTAAATTCATTCATATTTAAAGTGAAAGGGGTCCTATTTATCATTTCATTGAGAAAAAATCCTTTGGAGAGTCAAAAATCGTGATTTGGAGCCAAGGAGACAAAAATCCTTGTTTTCCAAGCAAACTTGCCTAGCGCTACACATCAGGCAGGCGCTACACATCAGAGGCAATTCTGCAGTGTTATTTTGGACGGGCATTGCACATCAGGAGGGTGCTGCGCATTGGGCCCAGTGCGCTGCGCATCAGTCCAGATTTTTCTAAATCGTTCCAAATTGTGCCATAACCCTCAAATTTGCTACATTTTCATTCTACAAGTAAGTAAACAACATCCTACAGCTAAATTTGAGTTCACTCTTTTCTTCTTCATAAATTTTGCATGTGGAAAATGAAACCCTAGCTTCTCTTCATTGTTTGCCATTCTATTGTGCAATTTTCATCCCATCATCACTAAAAGCATCACTAAACCCTTTGTTTGCCGCTTGCTTGTATTTACTGTTAAAAGGATTTTCATACCATGTTCTTTGAAAGGTATAAAGAATCTTATCCATCCTTAATATTAGTTCAGAACTGTTGCAAACATGTTTATAGTTTTATTGAAAACCTTGAGAAATATTATGAA
The DNA here is from genome assembly GCA_000404065.3 of Pinus taeda. Taxonomy (NCBI): domain Eukaryota; kingdom Viridiplantae; phylum Streptophyta; class Pinopsida; order Pinales; family Pinaceae; genus Pinus; species Pinus taeda. The sequence continues at coordinate 16,450 of APFE031453328.1, forward strand.
GATGATGACTTCATGGATGATGAGATCATGGAGGCTCTGTATGAAAATCCATTATAGCAGCATAAAGAGGATACTTATCAAGATGCCCAGAAACATTTGCAGCAGGATCAAGATCTTAGTGTGGTGGAAAAAGAAGGTTTTATTTCAGATCTTTCCATAGAAGAAGACAGTATGCAGGAAAGTCAAGTTTCAATTTCAGAATGTGATAAAGTCAAGTTGGCTAATTCAGATTTAGATTCAGATCATGATGATGAAGACTACCGTGTTCTGAATCTCATGAAGGAGAGCTCTGCTGTTGAGGTCATCTGGAATGAGGAAGACAAAGTTATTGATCCAAGTGTTCTCATTTCATTAGAACAAAGTCTTCATGAGGAGGTAATCCAATCCTTTTATGAAAAACAAGATGAGATATTTCTTCAAGTAAGTGAAAAATCTTGTTTTGATAACTCAGTGGTAAATGATAATTTAATTTCCATGTCATATGAAGATGATCAACAATGTTTTCAAATTACAGAAGGCTAGGGAATTGAGGACTGTCATTCAGGTTTCTCATATTTTGACATATTATTTCAAGAAGACAATAATTGCTTGAGCAAATGAAAAAAAAAAGTATTATCCCCTCTGTCTGAAGATGAGATAGATCAACTCCTGAAAGGTCAAGTTCCAGCCCAAGCTAATTCAGGTCTACAGTGTGCACATGGTCAAGAAGGCATTGATGAAACTTCTTCCTCTTTTGAAAATGATGACAGTCTTGAAATTAGATTTATAGATCAGCGAACAGATAATATTTTCTTTCATGAAGATGATAAGGCTGTCATGTTTGATAATATTGAAGTTTGTTTTCTATTTAAGAATGACCTAGACCATGAAATTGAGGAATGTGAGTCTGAGAGAGATAGTATGCCAGAATTCAAGTTAGTTACTATCAATCAGCAACCAATTGTTCTTTCAGATCAAAATGAAGCGAGTACTTGTATCTTTGCTACTGGATCTCACGATGAGTTAGAGCTTCAGGACTTTCAAGATCCTTTCAACATTCTTTTGCAAGCACCAGAGAAGATAAAGGTTGCCTGGTTCGTTAGCATAAGCCTTGGTTTCAGTTGTTACTATGAGTTGCCTACATGTACATTGTTCTACTCGCTTGGCGAAAGTGAGAGCAAAATTTCAGTGAGTAGCCATTTGTTGGATTGGTTACATTGGAAGGCCCACTTCACATGATTGTACATATCTCATAAGTAGGCAGGTGGTTGTCATCATGATTTGAAGCCCTAAAATCTCAATGGTCTGCTGCCATTAAAAAAAAGCTTTGTAAGTACTTGTTTCAGTTAAGTAAGTCTTGAGTCATTTTTTGTTTTAGTCGGTTCAGTTTTGAGTCATTTTGAGTCATAGTGTCGGTTTTAGTTTGCTGAAGTTATTGACTCTGTTTTTCCCAATGGAAAAGGCACTAGTTTGCTTTCCAGAGATCTATGGTTCTTGGCACCTCCCAGGAGCTACCATCCCCATTGGAGCCAACGTTAGTGTCGGTATCTTCATCCCTACATCAATGATCAAAATTTCTCTTTTTGCATGCATAGTAGGTGTCCCATCCGATCAGCTGCATTCCATTAGGTCATGGATCAATTGATGGTAGTGGTTAATTGTCAATTTCCCTCATGTCATTTACATGCTGGCCTATTTTCATATGTTCTGGTCATTTACAGTCATTTTTTGTCATTACATTTGCAAAAATCATTTTTAGGGTTTTAGGTCTCATTAGGTCTAGGGTTTTGTCACCATGTCAGCAAAAACTCAATAAAGGTTCAGTAGGCACATGAGGAAGTCTAATAAGTTCCCAAAATCAAATTTTCAATGATGTTATGCTTAATAAGTGGTTTTTACCTCAAAACTTTGTTTTGAGGTAAAAATAGAGTTTTTATTTCTATGAACAAAATTTTTATGTAATTTCAATATTTTCTATATGTAATAAGTTCAGAGTTGCTGCCCTTGCTCACCTTGCCAAATCCAGCCATTGCAGAAAAAAAGCAAAGCATCAAATGCATCAGTTTACCAAATGATTAAGAAAAGTCAATTTCAATGGAAAAACAGAGTTCAAAACCAAAAGTAACTTTGCATTAGAAAAGTGGGTTTGAGATGAGTAAAACTTTAAAGTCATTCATATTTAAAGTGAAAGGGGTCCTCTTTATCATTTCATTGAGCAAAAATCCTTTGGAGAGTCAAAAATCGCGATTTGGAGCCAAGGAGACAAAAATCCCTGTTTTCCAAGCAAACTTGCCTGGCGTTGCGCATCAGAAGCAATTCTGCAGTGTTATTTTAAACGGGTGCAGCGCATCAGGAGGGCGTTGTGCATTGGGCCCAATGCACTGCGCGTTAGTCCAAATTTTTTTAAATCATTCCAAATCATGCCATAACCCTCAAATTTGCTACATTTTCATTCTACAAGTAAGTAAACAACATCCTACAACTGAATTTGAGTTCACTCCTGTTCTTCATAATTTTGCATATGGAAAATGAAACCCTAGCTTCTCTTCATTGTTTGCCATTCTATTGTGCAATTTTCATCCCATCATCACTAAAAGCATCACTAAACCCTTTTCACCCTTTCTTTACCCTAAATTACTCTATTTATCCCATTTTTCCATATCTGACTCCGTTAAAACAACTATTTCCCTCACCAAACCCTAAATCCCTCACTAAACCCTAATTCCCAAAGCTATTTCCTTCATTCCCCAATTCCATTTCCCAAGAGTAAAATCTCTTCATACTCATCACTATTGTCCTCCTTCATCACCATTTTTCACCATACCTTCATCACATCATCTTCCTAAGGCAACACTAAGCATCATGGCAAGAAATAGTGACTCAAGCTATGAAGAGGAAACACAAAGTGACAGTTCAAGAGAAAGGAATGTACAACCTAGGAGACCTCACAAGGGTGGGAAAATAATCAGATAGGAGCTTATTAGCATTGCTGAACTTCTTGCTTGTCCCCTTGCCACCACTTGTTTCAGATACCAATCTTGCTTTGAGTTTTGTGAGATGGTTGAGAGGGTTAAGTATCATCATGAATTAGCAAGGCAATTTGTCATCAACATGGAGGACAATATGGTACAACTTGCTGGTATCAATTTTACTCTTACACCAGCCATTATTTCAGAAGCAACTAGGATGCCAGATGTGGGGGAAAGATGGAAAAAAATACAGAATATCAACAAACAGAACTATGAACCCTACATTAAAGCCAAATATCATAGTAAATTGGGCAGGGTGTTTCCTTTTAAGTTTTTGGAGGACCGGTATGTGCCACTAATGAAACTCATCATTAAACACTTCACATGTGAGGGAAGGTTCTCCATACTCTATACCTATCATATCATATTGCTTATGCATTTTACCAGGGTTAGAATGATGAGTATACCATACTTCATTTGCAAAAACATAGAGAGGATGACTGTGCTTGCAAAGAGAAAACAATACCCACAACAACTTAATAGCATTTATCACTTTGTTGTCATCAAGATTATTGTTGTGCACCAGCTCACTCAGTTGGGAGTGCCATGGGAAACCTTCATTACCCATGAGGTATTAAAAGGGCCTCAAATTTTTGTAGAACCTTGAGAGGAAGGTCGACCTTCCATGCAACAAAGAGAGCATGAAATCAGAACTGAAGAGGCTCACATTCCTGTGTTTATAACTTATGAAAAAGGCACAAGAAGATTTTTTGCAACAACCAATCGAGTATTATCTCCACCAGAGGTGGAAGGGGTCTCGTTCTCTTCACCAGACAATAGGCAAATGCTATCTTCACCTGGGGTGAAAGGGGCTTTGCCTTCTTCTTCAGTAGAAAAAGTACATGACAGAGGAAAGCAACCATTGCATGATGAAGGGCCTCCTGAAGGCCAAGACAAGGATTTCATTTTGGTTGAGGAAGAGGACATTGATTTGGGCTCCCAAAGCTCAAGACTCAAGGATATGGTCATCAAGGAGAAAGAAGCTGAGATCCAAGCCTTATATCTTGACCTTGAGAGGGCTAAATGGATCTTTAATTACCTTGAGCAAAGGAATAAGCAACTGGAGGGCAAACAAACAATCATGGAGCTGCAAACCATAAGGGAAAACCACCAAGTGGCAAAAAGAAAGAAAATCAAGTTGACACCACTAGAGCAAGAAATAGAGGCTGATCGAGAATCATGGTTAGAAAGATTGAATGTCCACCTTGAGAAGCTGCTGGACAAGGCTAACAAGGAGAAAGACATGTTGCGCCACATGGCTTATCACTATTTGGCCCGGAACAAAATTTGTAAGACAAGGATAAGAAGCCTAAAATCTAAGTTAAGGAGAGCCTTGAAAGCCAAGAAGGAGAAAGATGAATCTTGGCTGAAGCTTCCTTGGCTCAGCAAAGCAATTGATAAGCTTTCCTCCTGCCAATTTTGAAGCATTTTGTAGAAAGCATTTTGGAGAAATTTTTGTCTTTTCATGAATTTTAATTAAAAACACAGGAAATTTGCTCTGATGCGCAGCGCCACTGGCGCTACGCATTGAGCTGGTTGGGAATTTTGAGGAATGGCTTACATTTTTAGATTCCTCATGAAAAGATATGAAAACCCAGAAAGTTTCATGAAGTTTTGAGGAGATATGGGTCAACTAAAGGGCAAAAAACACCTCAAAAATGCCCTTTCTGCCACTTTTTAGACCCATAGGAAGAAGTCTTGGGAGAACTGACTTTTGGAGGGGCAAATGGACACAAAATCCCAAAATTCCACTATTCGCGAAGGTAGACAGACAGATATTTCCAACAAGCTATATTGGAGCAAATTTTGTGAAGGGGAAGGCCTTCAAACTCAGCTTGGAAAAGGTGCTGCGCATCAGGCAAAATTTTGCCAATTTTGCTCAAAAACTCAAATTTTCGCCTAGTTTTCTATCAGTTTGACTTTTCTTCTCTCATGGTCAAATTCATGATGTAATATGATGTAAATTGATGTACTATGATGGAAAAATGATGAAAAATGACTTAAGGAGGTAAATACATCATTTTTAGGTGGTTTTGAGCTAAATGAATCAGTTTCCATAGTTTTAGAGGCAAGCTGTTCCACTACTTATTTTTCAGTTCCTAGTTTAGAATGAAACAACTCCTTGACTCATGGATTCGACCCCTGATGGCTATCATAGGTGGTTTGATGCCTATATCTTGTACTTTCTTAGTCATTTGTCAGGGTTGGACTCTTATGGATGTATTGAGCTACTTTGTACATCACTTCTGTAGTTTGGCAAGGAAATAAACCAAGGTTTTGCAGCATTTTGTGGGATTCTTGTGGTAATGTGAATTAGCATAGTTTTACTCATTTTATCTTATGGTTATGTGTGCCATCATCTCTCTTATTCTGCATAACTAAATGAATCAAGTGTAAAAGGTAGAATTCATTGAAGTTTCAGTGCTCTGCCTTGGGGTTTATTTAGTTTTACATGTTTTCTACTTTTTGAAGAGGACTCATGACATTTTTATGCCCTCTCCAGCTCCTCACCTTTCTTTAGACTCACCATTACACCCATTTTAAAGTGCTAAAACACTTGCCTACCTCGGCCCACAGAAACCTCTGCAAATCTGTGTTGATTTCCCTGACCCAAAGCTGCCTTCTTCATCTGATCCAGCAACCAACCATTTAAATCAATCAAAATTCTCTGAGAAAACATACCTAGCCTAAAATTAGTTTTTATATCAGTCATCTCAAGCCTTCCTTTGATAAATTTTCATTGAGATTTACAAGGATAGAGCCCTCTTCTGACCTGGTAGGGCTAGCTACCAGGTTAAGCATGGTTTGATGTTACCCTAAACTTTCCTTTCTCAACTTGAGGTAGATTTAGGCACCTAACAATAGGCAATACACAAAGGTGGTTTGTCTAGCATCCTTACGGACTGCTCCATGGGATACTCGACATACCATCTTTGTTTTCTGGTTATAATGACCATCACATCCATGTGGACTACTTTGTTGGGTAGAGTACGTGATGTCCCCTTCACCTCAGTTTTAATGATGGTCACATCTGTTGTGGACTATTATTATTGGTAGTTGACAAAGCTTTCTGGTTCGCGTGTGTCTCTTCCTAGGTGGTACTACTACCTCTCATTTATAGGCTCACTTTAATACCCCCCCCCCCCTTTATAGTAAGAGAACCTTGACACAGTTACATTACATACTCACCAGGCACGTGTACCTTGTTGTTTGAAGATACCAGCGTAACACTCTCATGTGCTAACATCTAGAGCCAAGGAATATCTCTAAGTATATTGCAACTTGGCCTTCATACTAGATGGGACTCCTACACCAAACTGTGTGAGGTCTAGTTGGGACTTCACATTGGGGAGATCCCCTTGGTTGATGGATATCCAACACTGTCAACAGAAAGATAGGACCTAACAAATCTCCATTGATTATAGGACCCTGAACAAAACCACAGTTAAGAACCGATACTCGATCCCATAAGTTGAGAATCTTCTTGAAGAATTCAAGGGTGTCAAGTACTTCAGTAAGATTGATCTATAGTCCAATTACCACTGGGTCCCAATAGAACACATTGATGTATAGAAGATTTCTTTCAAGTCATTTTGTAGACAACATATAATGCAAAAATATTTTTAACAATGAAAGAAAACACTTTCTCAGATAAAGTGAAGGTTGACTACTAGTGTTTAGATTCCAAAGTATTTTGGCGTAAACAACCTTCTTAGTTTCTAGGTTCCAAAGTTTATACCATTTTAGACCATCTTTATAACCAATAAGGATAAACATTTCAACTTTATTATCTAACTTACTCATATTTTCCTTTGGAAATTGTTCATAAGCATCAAAACTAAAAATTATGAGATGTTTATGGGATGGTTTTTTAGAAATCCATTCCTCGTAAAGAGTATTGTCAACCAATGTTAATGAGAGTGATTTATTCACTAGGTAATATGCAGTATCCACAACATTTTCCCAAATTTATTTCCCTAACTTTACAACATTGAGCATCCTCCTTTCGTTTTCCATCAATGTCATGTTCATCCTTTCCACAATCCTATTCTATTGAGGAGTCTATGGAGTAATCTTCTACATTTATATATCACACATTCATTCCCGTAGAACTATCCACCATTATTTGTCCTAGAAACCTTAATTTTATTTTATGTTTGACTCCCTATAAGAGCCTTGAACTCTTTAAATTTACCAAAGACATCAAATTTATTTCAGAGAAAATAAATCCATATTTTCTTCAAAAATTCGTCTATGAATGAAACATGGTACCTACAGATGGAACATACACAATTCAAAATATGTTACCATGTGCTAAATCTAAAATTCCCTTTGCTCTTATATCACCTAATGAGAACCTTATCAATTATATTTACCATGTACACATTGTTCATAGAAATGAAGGTCTAGCATGAGATCAAACACACCTTGAATGATATTTAAATCACTTGAGAGTATATTAATATTTCTTAGTAGTTTCAATATCCAAACTTTTTTTAATGATGTTGGAATGGGTCAAATGGGATCTATTAGGGTTAGGATTTTTTCAAAAATTATTTTGAACCTTTTAGCCAATGTTGGAAAAATTAAGCTAATCTCTGTCAGTATCACGTGGGGGTGAATTATGACATTGTCATTACTCGGTACACCAATGAATGGACAATGGGGGAGGGGAGTGATCCTCTCCTATAGAGCTACAATAAATGGGGATAATTTGTCCAATCCAAATGAGGAAGGTATGAGCAAAGGAAAAGGCATAGGACATGAGAGGCCTATTCTTAGGGGACAATGCTAATCCCACCTCAAAGGTAGATACCTTCCAAAAGCCAAAACAAATTTGAAATATGTGATCCCGAACAATAAAATGGAAGGATATCAATAATGCATGAAGGATCACATGCTTATTCATGAATTGATATGGGTATGGCCCTTTGACAGGGATATTATATAATGGATTCAGGTTAAATGAAAGCACAAGGCCATATTGAGATAAAGTTGGGGACGAAAGTATTTTTCACTATGATTTTCTCAAACTTGGAGGATAGAACTTGCATCTGTGAAAAAAACCCTTATTTTTTCAATAATCAAGGGATTTTCATGAGATATTGGAAAGAATTCTATAACCATGAACAAGATAAAATTATGGCGAACTCGATTTTGCTGCGATTATTCTCTCTTCCAACTGATTTTTATCATCCAAATATTTTGGAAGGTATTGGAAATTTTATTGGGACATTTGTCAAGATAGCTGACACCACCAAGAGGGGCTGATATACTTCATATGTAAGGATATGTGTATATATGAATATCATTCAACCCCTACCTAAATCCATAGATTTGGAATATCATGACGAGATAAGGCATCAACAACTCGACTATGAGCATGAACCCTTTCAGCATAGGCGATGCCATAATTATGGGAATATATTTCGAGATTTCCCACTCAAAAATGCTAAGGTCCAAGAACTTCCAACAAATAAGTATGTGGAGGGTTTCTAAAAAGTGACAAACAAGAAGAAAATGGCCAAAGGTCAACTCACTTAGCAAGCACAAGCAGGGATGTAAGAGATTACGACAAACAACATGTAAGTGATGCTCTCAATCAATGACGAAGTTCCAAAAATTTCTATGTGACAAATGGTGATTTAGATAGCAAGCCACATTAGTAAAAAATAAACCCCAAGTAAAAGGCACAGTAGGATCTGCCAAAACCCATAGGTAGGGATGAGACACTAGCGGAGGAACTATAGAAAATGGATATCGAGGAAACGATGGAAACCCTAACCAATGAGGAGAAAATATTAGCTCCCATGATAATAGAATGGAAGCACTTGGAACCTAGATTTATTGCAGAACAACAGAACCACCAATTTCAAGAGATCTATGAAAAACTACAAATTCGAAGCTAAGTTATTAATGGAGAATAGGGAGAAATCCAAACGGATTCTAGAAATCAACCATCAATTGGCTCGGATAAGGGTCAGATAGTTAAAGGACCTAGTAGAAGAGTTTGAAAGACTACAAAGGATTTGATCCAAATAGGTGGATACCACCTTATTTGTACAAGGTAGGTAATTTTGCTTTTGGAGGTGCATCCCTCCTTAAAAAAATATTCATCATGAAGTGTATAACTTGGAACATAAGTTGCTAGAAAATAAGGTCTCAACAAGGGACAATTTGAGAAAAATTGGGATCGTTGGTCCTTTTTGGTGTGCCTTATGCAAGCGATCAGAAGAATCTATGCACCATCTCTTACTTTCTTGTATCTTTACACTAGGTATATGTTCCTCTGTCACAAATTTTTTGGGTATTACAAATAAATGGCATGGTGCATCTTATATGGAGGTTTGGGAGGACTGGTGGGATAGCGCAAACCTAAAAAATAATTATTTTCTGCCTCCTCTCATTTCACAGGGGATTTGGCTCACAAGGAATGCTAAAATATTTCATGATAAATCAAACACACTTGATAGAATTTCCACCCAGATCATAACTATTTTTTTCTTTTATCTATGATTCTGAATTATCCATCAACCGCATAATATCATCACTAAATAAATTTATAATTCATATCCATGGGTATATTTTGATGGTTCCTCCCTTTTCGTAGGTGCTTGTGGCAGAGGGGTTATACTATACCTCACACAAGGTCATTTCTTCAAAATCAAGGGTGGGTTAGGATATGGCACAAAAAAATTCTTTGAACTCATGACCCTAAAATTGCTTATGTTGTTTGCTATAGAAAAGGGAATTCATATACTCCGGATCTTTGGAGATTCTAAGATTGTTATAAATTGGTTCAATAATACTTCTAGATGCCACATGCACACAATATTGCCAACTATTGAGGAGATCAACCTTTTGAGCATATCACTTGTTGCCACATTTACGGAGAAAAAAAAGATGTTGACTCCTTATATAAAGAAGGTGTTGCTCATAATATTAGAAATTGGAAAATATCAGAGAAGATAAATGGACAGACTTATGAATATTATCACCAACCCTTCATAGAGGAAATGAAAATGAATCTATAATATTTTGTTTTTGCAGCTAAAAACTATATCTATGATCATGCAGTGAACAATCTGCATGGATGTTTTATGATATGTATATTATTGTTATATATCCTTTGGTATGCTTTTTATGATGATGTAAGTAAAAGGGATTATAAGTCCCGGTTTTTTAGACATAAAATGGCCATATTTGTTCGTAGTTTTTGAGTGCACACCAATGCACATACATCATGAAATTTTCATCCGTAATGAAAGTTATGATTTTTTCTTCAAAAAAAATAAATTTGGAACATGATAAGCCTCAATAACATAGGCATCTTAGAGACAGAATTATTAAAGAACATCTTTACATTGTAATGTTGCAAGAAACAAAGATATCAGGTGAGAAGGTGAAGGGGATAGTTGAGCACTACTGGAAATGATGTGAGATGATGGCTTTATACACCAATGGGAGTGTGCAAGACACTAGAATCCTCCAGAACCTCCGTGAGATTTCATTCTTGGATTGGATTTCTTTCCCCAAGATCCTTTTGGGAAAATTCCTCTGTATCAGTACAAAAGAGATGGTGGTTTTGACGTCCATTTATGGCCCCCATATCCCTGCTCAAAATGTGTTTTTTCTTATAAAATCTTTGTTATATTAGACAATTGCACCTAGATGATTTTTGGATAATTGGTGGTGATTTTAACCTTATTAAATGTTTAGAGGAGAAGAAAGGTGGAATGAGAAGGCTGGATCCATAGGCTACTGAGTTTACTGATCTGATTCAGGATCTACGGATGGTAGATTTGAAAACAATTATTCGAATTTTTAGATGGAATAATCACAGTGGGGGAAGACATCAAATCACAAGCTGCCTAGACATATTCTTGATATCAAAAACCCTATTAAATTGAGATATTTTTGTAGAAGTAGTGATATTTTCTTTCCTACAGTTGGATCATTGGCCCATCAGATTGGAAGTAGATTTAAAATCACCCCCAAAATTAACCCTTCCATTTTGAAAGTTTCTAGTTGCAAGATCTGGAATTCATATGCGAAGCCCAATCCTAGTGGGAGGGTATTCACATTGAGGCTAGGAACCATATGCTTTAATTTTATCTCAAGTTGAAATAATTAAAGAAAAATATTGAGGATTGGCACTATAAATAATTCAGATACATTAAGAAAGGAAAAAATGAGCTAGAAGGTCACATGCAACAACTTCAACAACAAATCATTACAGAGGGGCGATGTGAGGCTCTCATATTGGAGGACCTGTAGTTAGTTAATAAACTAGATAATAGGAGAAAATATGAGGAGACTCTTTGCAGACAAAATATCGTGTGCAATGGCTTAGTGAACGGAAGCATAACACAAAATATTTTCACATGACCATGATTAAACATCGAAATCATAAACAAATTTTCTCTATAAGATGCAAGGAAGGTTTACATCTTTTGTAGCATGTAGAGATTGAGGCATATCTAATATCATATTCCCAAGAGATACTTACAGAGCCAATCCCTAATAGACAAGAATCCATACATATAATTACCTCTCATATATCAGACCTAATCAACCAAGACAAAAATGAGGGTTTAATGAGAGAAATAACCTTCTCTGAAGTGGAAGAGGTGGTAATGGAGGTGCCACGTAATAAATAACCAAGACCGAATGGATTTCCTTCGTATTTCATTCAGGCTTGTTGGAATTTTATTGGACCTGAAGTTCACACATCGGTGGAAGAATCTTAGCAATATCAAAAGGTATGGTCGAGCTTTATTGATACTTTCATCACCTTAATTCCTAAGGCTAGTAGATATGAGGACCCCAATGTTTTCTTCCCAATTTTTTTATGTAATGTTATTTATAAGATCTTCTCCTTGGTTATTGTTAAATTCCTTAAACCATTGTTGAATGGTATCATATCCCTAGAACAAACAAGGTTTGTGGAGGCTTGCCAAATTCTCAATGGTATTGGAACTACCCATGAGGTGATCCTTTCCTTAATGTAATAAAAAATGTTGGGTATGTTGATTAAGTTAGACATTTCTAAAAATTGTGACATACGAATTTGGGATTATTTGTTGAATGTTGTGTCATCCTTTGGGTTTTTTCCTCTTTGATTTCTTGGATTAAATCCTTGATCTCAATCCTTTTTTATTCCATCATCCTGAATGGTTCACCCTCTATGCCTTTTAACCTATATTGTGGACTTTGACAAGGTGATCCAATATCCCCTTTTCTTTTCATCCTAGCAGTGGAAGGGTTGTGGAGATATCTCAAGATAGTCAATCAATGAAATATAATAAAAGGTATTTGACCTTTTGGTGAGAATCTCCCTATTACCCACAAAAAATTTGTTGATGATATTCTGCTCTTCTGTCAAGCTTCATTGGGGGAAGTGTGGGAAATAAATTCCATCCTTTCAGATTTCATGTAGGCTTTAGGAACTTTGATTAATGGAGACAAGTCTAATGTTTTTTTTATTTAACACCAATCCTTGGGTTTAGATATTTATTGCTCACACTCTGAATTTAAGATAAGAAATCTATCGGAAAAATACTTGGAAGTCCCTCTTATTATGAAATCTTTAAAAGTTATTTGTTAGCAAGAGGTTCTTCAAAATCTATCAAACAAATTGGAGAGTTGGGCCTTCAGACCACTCAATTTGGTGGGCCACTTGGTGTTGATCAAGTCGGTGCTTCAAGTTATACCTCTATACCAATTTTCACTCTTAAACACCCCAAAACTATATGCAATTTTATTAATACATTGTTAAGGAATTTATTATGGAGAGGGGTGAAAAATGATAGGAAATGGGCTTTAGCGGCTTGGAAAAAGTTGTGTATCCCAAAATTGGCAGGGGTTTTAGGTCTTCAAGATCCAAAAATGTTGAATAAAGCCCTAGGCGCGAAGTTGTGGCAGTGCTAGATTCAAGGAGAGACATATCTATGGAAACAAATATGGAATAGAAAATAACGTCCAACATACTCCCAAGTTGAGGAATTGTAAGCTACAAGTTTCGCTTTTGGATCCATGATATGGAACCTAGCTAAGTCAAATCGAACTCTAATTCATGTGCATGCATTATGAGAGATTTAATATGGACACACCTCTCAGTTTTGGCAAGACTCTTGGTAGCAACTACCTAATTTGAATTACACAAAGTATTTGAGGGAACAAAAATCCTTCACATGGAATCAACATTGTTTTATTTGTAGTCATTTTTTGGAGACTCCATATAGGTGAAGGTCAATGGTGGATCTGGAAAAGTTAAGTAGAATGGCCAATCTCTCCTTCAATGTCTCAATGGTCCATACTTGCATAGGAACTGCAAAAATGATGTATTTACATTAACCATGAACTTGACATGTTACACTGGGTTTATCAACCTCAAGGCACGTTTAATCTGAAGGAGGCACACACTTTGCATCCTAAGAATCGAACTTTTCCCTAGGAGCCTTTATAGAGGAAGATCTAGATGAGAAAGTTATGGCCTAAGGTGGCTACATTCCTTTGGCTAGTTGGTCGCCCAAAAAATTGACTTGGGATCATATCTAAAAGAATGGATTTCAAGGACCATATTTCCTCCCTCTGTGCAGTCAACATTAGGAGACCAAGGAGCATCTTCTCAACACCTATCAGTTTATGACTCAATAGGTAAAAGGTGATGGATCTCTTTTGGAATTCTGATCGATATCCTTAGAACTTGGTAAAGATCCTTGAATAGTGGAGACCAAATATATTTTCTAGTCAAGTGGTTAGTAGGTCTTGGGAAAATTCTACAGGATTTGTCATGTGCGCCATTTAGAAGGAACAAAATCGACAAATATTTCACAATCAACTAGGAACTATGGAGAAAGTGTCACAAACTATTAAGTAATATATCCGAGAATACATTTTAGTTGAGACCTAATATCAAGATTATTTGAAAGTTCCTCCCCAATAAGTTCATATTATGAATCAACTTGATCTATCCCTATCAATTCTCTTTCCTCCCTCTCTTAAGCCTCTTAATCCTAATGCTCCTCTTCTTCTGGTTGCCCTCCCACTCCATAGGGCTTTGTGACACTTAGTTTTGATGGGGATTCCAAAGGAAACCTTGGTTTAGTTGGGCTTGGTGATTTATTTTGAGACCAATATAAAAAACACTATTGATTGCAGCATAGATAGCAATAATGAAGCTAATATTTTAGCATTAGAAAGAGGACTACATCTTGTTTTCTCGATAATATTTTCAAAACTTCAACTCCACAGTGATTCTAAATTGGTTATTTGGACAAGTCACAAGATTCTTCATGGTGCCCTTGTCGAAAAATTCTCCAAAAGTTGGAGGCTTAACGACTTGATAGTCTGGTTGAGAACCTTTCTCCTCTCTTTCAATTAAGTTATCACCTCTCACATGATATGAAACAAAGTAGTTGATCTCTTGGCTAACATAGGGCATAATAAAAAAGGTTTCCATTTGGATTTAGATTGGTCTCTAACCTCACTGTTGGACTGCAAGGAAAGCTTACAACATATATCAGAAGGCGATAAATTGACTTCAAAGGTGGAGGTTTCCGCTACTCCTCCAGGTTCAAGTGCTGGAGATCCAATTCCTATCATCTCTTCATCTTCTTGAGTTTGAATGTTTATTTTAAGTTTTTGGTTTTATAATACTATTGTAGATACTTTAGTAATGCTATAACTTCTAGAACTTTTATTTATTTTTGACTAATTACTATATTGTTATGTGGTAAAAAATATTTGGTTTCCCACTAGCAAAATTGAGACACTTACCAAGTGACATGTTTAACAATGATGCTAAATGGATGTATGCATTTTACATTATATTTTAATATAACGCAACTTAAACTTACATTAAAAAACATACCTTCAATGATACCTTTTTTGTGTAATGTTCAAAGGACATTCTATCTAATATGCCTCGGAATTTGGTGCCATAGCATTGTCTTTTCTGTAGAGACAATAGGGGTTTTGTCTTCCTCATTTTCACTATCATGAACAATAGAACTACTACACCCATTAGCAACGATGCTTCCCAATATCTTGCATAGAGTTCCACACTGAGCTCCCCTCGGAAACACCATTGCTCCTTGAACCAACCTACAGTTTTCCCTTTCAAACACAATATTTTAACTTGTATCACTCATCTTGCTTATAGATATTGGGTTTCTTGATAACTTTGAAATGTAGAACCCCAAGGAGTTTTATAATCCTTTCATACTTGAGCATCGACTTGAATTTTCCTCATCCCATATTTTTTGTTAACGAGTTATCTTCTAGGAAAATATCACCTCCATCATACCTTTCATATTCACAAAACTATTCCTTATGGGGAGTCATATGAAATGAAGATTATTAGTCAATCATCCATACATAATGATCCACATCTGTGCTTGAAGAAGCAAAGTACACGTCCCCTACATCCTCCGAGGAGCCCTTCCCTTTTATGGAGGAAACATCATGAAATCCCTTCTCTTTATCCACACTTTTTGATCTAATACCCTTCTTTAAATGTCCAACTTTATCGCATTTACAACATTTTGTTAGGGATTTTCTTGGAGATTTAGATCTCCCTCTCGAGTACTTTATTTCATTTCTATTTAGTGAACATCTCATTACATATAATGCATTTGTGCTCTAATACGAAGTGTAAGTTTTGAACCTTTATAATAAGAAATGCACATAGATATTCTTTATAAAACAAAAAAGCAAATGATGGCATTTGCACATAATACTCAGAAATTTACCCTAGAAACCCTTAGCTAAGAAAGAAAACGAAAAGTTTAAACTTTCACCTATAACTTTCATCATCATCAACTTTATCATTTATAATACAATATATAGGATCTCATGGAATTCAAAACCCTAATCCACTAACTCGGGTTAGATTATGACCTTAATTCATTAATTGGAATTAGAAAACTATGGACTGAAAAAGCATGTGTTGAAAACCATAAAAAAAACACAAAAAAGCCACCTTTTTATTTGAATGCTCCACCCCTAAACCCTGAATTAGGGTTTTCTCGAGGGGACTAGTAGAAGTTGTGTCAAGGTTTGGGGGAGCCAAAAACATACCTCTTAATTTCCCAGAAAAAATTTTCCAATTTCGTGTTTCCAGCGCTTGTATTTTCTTATTAACATTCAAATAGAAATTTTTTATTCCTTTTCGGTTAGGTTTATTGTTTCTTAGTAAAAAAGAAGAGTGGAAAAGTAGAGTTAATATGTTGTTAAAATTAAGCATTGAGTATTTATGTATTTTACCTACATATGATGTTAGTAACCAAAGAAAGAGAAAATATATGACATGAGGAACAATATATATTTTAAAGACATAATTTGGAGTTGGTAGAAAAGAACCAAGATTATTTTTAGTAGAATACATATTATATGTATGAGTACAACACATGTAGTCCATATGAGAAAAAATAGAAAACAAATGCAAATCATAGTTAGAATAATATTGCATAAAAGGAATTGCAGAGATAGTTGAACACATTTAGATGAATATGCAAAAGTATGTAGATAATTTGTAAAACAAAGGAGAATGTAATCCATTACCAACTTGAGTAAGTTTAATTATAGTAATTATAACCATTTAATACTATTCATGTACATGCAGAAATAAATATTTGTTCATGTACATACAACTATAAACATATATACATAATTGTCTTTTCAAACAATACCATTGTAGTAAAATTTAAGTATGTATAGTAATAGTGAAATTTCTAGAGAAAAGAAAGAATAACTATAGTTGAAAATGAATAAGAATGAATACATGTACAATCACTGACAATGAAAGAGAGAGCCCTTACTGTAGAAAACTGACGAGAAAACTGAGATAGTGAACAAATGTTTGGAAGTATATATTTGTTGCTTTGTATCCGATAAACAAACACAATGGGTTAAGTGGTTACCTCTAGCAGAATGGTCATATAACACTTCCTTCCATACTATAGTGAAAATGACCCCATTTATGGCACTTTATGGATACCATCTATTTTCCATCACATCATCTTTAAGAGAAAATTCTAAAGTTCAAGCAGTGGAAGATCGCATCGAGCATCAATAACAAGTTCTCCAACTCTTAAAGGATAACTTGACTTTGGCACGGAATCGAATGAAACAACAAGAAGATCAAAATTGTAGTGAAAGAAATTTTAACGTATGTGATTGGGAATTTTTACGACTATAACCATACAACCAAATTTCCCTCAACCAAGCTAAGAAGGATAATAAATTATCACCCAAGTACTATGGTCGTTATAAGGTGTTGCAAAATATTGGCACTATGGCATACAAATTGGAGTTTCTTGCATCTTCTCGAATACACCTAGTTTTCCATGTTTCATGCTTAAAGAAGGTTATAGGTGACAAGCTTCCAGTTCAAACAATATTCCTAGAACTTGACAAGGAATGAAAAACCATATTGGAGCCTAAAGCAGTCATGGAAACAAGAATTAGACAACTACTAAATCAATCAATTTTATAGTATCTTATTAATTGGAAGAACTTACACGAGGAAGATTCCACTTGGGAGGATAAGTATTTTATACAGAAGCATCCTGAACTACTTAAGTGTTGAGGAAAACACTTTTTTGAAGGGGAGGGGCATGGTAGGTCCCTATAATACTAGTGTAGCCCCCATATTGTTATTGTTGTGCCCTATGTAGCCCCCATATTGTTATTGTTGTGCCCCATAGAATCCCACTATTGTTATTGTTTTTCCATTACATTATTATTTTTATGTAGGCCTTGATTGTATTGTGCTACTTTAGACTCCTATATATGCCAAGGAGGTCATGTAATTTGTATCATCCAAGGATTGTTCTTTTATGTGATGTAAAAGGAGGTTTCCCCATTGAAGAGGCTTATTTTCAAGTCATTGATCTATCTTTTCTTCTGTTTTTCTAATCTGGTTACATAACAAAAAAGAAATCTATTATTTCCACTGACTAAAGGCCATACACTTATAATGCAATTCTCTTCATACTAATGAATACCCCTATAGTGTTATTTTAGGTTGTGATTACTCCATTCATAGAGTATGTTCATGGAGGCATATTTCGATGACTAGACAATATATTACTTCCTAAGAGATCATGTTGTAAAGCTTAGGGAAATGTTATACAAGAGTCAATAAATGCATCTATCACTAAATATTAATAAGTGTGGTGTTAGTGTTTTGTCACCAACGCACATCGAAAGATATGTGATTAAAGGTTGCGAAAATTAAGTACCAGATAATGTGAAATGAACTCAAATTATTGTGCATTCCTTATTATATCTCATGAAAAATAGAGTAAATAAAATAACACATGCATTCCCATGACCTTAACACACAAGATACAACAAATAATATGAATTATTTTTCAAATCAAGAAAACAAGAGACCCATAAAAACCTTAAAGTAGTTGATGAATTAGGATGGGCTCCAAAGCCACTTCAAGGGAGGGTTATTTGGATCCTAGTATACTCAACTCCAAGCTTTGATGGGTTAATGATCTTCCTTGATTATAGAAAGAAGAACCTAAGTGTGTTTTCCTTTCCAAAGGAAATTGATCTAGATTGGATCATCATATAATTTGTCATCTATCTTAGTACTTTTTGGGTCAAAAAGTTAGAGGAATTGGCTTGTATGGAACATATTAATGGTAGGTTATAATGTGGAAAATCAAGGTTTAGAACCTTTTGGAGATATTTTGAAGCATTAAATAACATTTTTTGGGGTCAAAATTTTGTCAGTGTAGCTCCACTCGCATGTTGTGTTACTGCACTATAATATCATTCCATTGGTGCAAAAATCACCTCAATCAGATCCCATATCTAAAATTTATTCCTTCCACATGTTAACCTACCTAGTTAACCAACATGGTACCAGTCGATGCCATGTCAGCCTCCATTACTTATACAGGTGGGGCTAGACATGTGAGGATTTTTAAGAAGATTCTATAAGGTCAAAACATTACACATTGAGGGTTGGAGAAGTCAAACTCCTAGCCCTATATGGTTGTTGGGTTATGTGAAATACCAAGCCACAAGAAGAGAAGGGGTTCCATTCATTTTACATTGTATTTATTCTATAATTGAACAAAACATGTGGGAGTGGTATTTTCAGAGCACAACAAAGGAAGAGGAGGATTTTATAGCAATAATTCAAGCCTCATTGTTGAAAGGTAATTCTATGAGAGTTCCCATTCCTTTGTATGTGAATTTTTATAACTAAAGCAATGAGAGAAGAAGAAATCCTCACCGTCTAAGATGGATTTTCTCCCATATTGGGTTTTCTAGGATAAATCTTGAGTTCATTTTTATGGAAGATGTGGATTTTATTTTTGTTCATTACATTCTCTTACTTCAATTATTTTCATAAAATTCGAACAAAGCTGGTCAATAAATAATTTTTGGTCCAAGGAAATAACATGCAAAAATCCAATATTTTAGAGTATTGTAAGATTTATTGTGACAAACTATTCAAGTTTACAAACTAGAAATCTAGCAATATAACCTTACAAATGGGTGACATTAATGAATTTATTATAGGAAATAATAGTATACATTTTAGTGTTAGTTTTAATGTGAATATTCCCATTACATTAATGAAGTAATGGGATAAGAATGATTATTGAATATTATATCAAATGCTACTTTTGGGATCAATGGATTGATGAGGTCTGCTTTCAAACCACTAGACCATTTTTAGAAAGTACAAATCATTAAATGAGATACAATGACAATATCTTAATATTTTTGGGCCAAAGCCCACTATCTAGGGTATTAAGTGTGTTTCATGTATAAAAAATTGAGGATGTAGTATGCTTCGGGGATTTTTTTATATCAAATATTGAGGTTTGGCTTGACCCATGATGCCAAGATTGAGGTCATATGGTGATGGAAATTATGGGAATGACGGCCAAAGCTTCCAATAGTGATATATAAGGATGGTGATACCCATGATAAAGTAATTAGAAAACTTTGGCTAATAACAATTTCTCCATGACACATGAGGTCAAAAGCATGATGTATGGTCAAAATACATCATAAATTGTTATCTCCCAAACCACAGGAGAAGACCCACAGAAGAAAAGAGTAAACACATTCAAAGAGGGAGACACCCCCCAAAAGGAGTCATGGATACCCATCAGTAAAAAACCAACTAAATGGGTAAGGTGTATAAATAATCTCAATATGAATGAGGTGGGACCACCCATGCTTAGATGATTGTCTCACTGCAAAATGGGATCACATAATTTAAGGGACAAATCAAATTATAAAAGAGTTCCATAGTACAACATAATAATATCCATGGTTAGTTGGACTAAATCCAAGTACATAAATGTGGCCAATATCATAATTTATTAAAATCCATAAGAAATATGACATCACTTGAAAGGGGGCTAGGATAACAAAAACTTAAGCTTTTCTAATATGGAGGGGCTCAAGATCTGGAAAGAGCTTACTGTAGAGAAGCCCATCTTAGATGGTTGAATATATGCTATGAGATCTAAATAGATACAAATAATTGTAATTGAAGCTAGATCATTGTTTCTAACATGGATCTAAAAATAAAAAAGACAATTTGATAAGTGACTCGCCAAAAGACAACCAAATGGCTGAAAAATAGTCAACGCATTCTTGGATTCATCAGCCAAACTGAGATACAGTGACTTTCATTATGTACAAATTTTATCACTATAGTTATGGATTTGATCAAAGTAGACAAGGTTGCGATAATACAATATAATAATAATGAATGTTAGTGAGATCTAATTCCTGTACATAAATGTGGCCAACATCATAATTGATCAGAATATATATAATGTCAATATCACCTGGAAGGGGGTATAAACCATAAAAACTAAAGGCTTATTAAACAAATGAAGGGGCTCAATATAAAGAAAGAGTTAAATGGATAGAATCTCATCATGGGTGGCTTGACATAGGATGATTGGATTGTAATTGAAGCTAGATTATTCTAATGTAACCCATAGAATACAATGAGAAAGTTTCCAAGAGACTTATTAGAAAACTATCAAATGATTGAACAAAATTCAACATATATTTAGGGTATTCAACCAAACTAAGACACGAGAACTGCCCATGGTGTACAATTCTCAATGATGTGATAATGAGTTGGAGTTGATCACATGGGAACAAGCTAAGTCAAGGGGAAATGGTGACTCCCATTACCTAGTCAAAGCTAACCCATCAACAAGGAAAATTGGATCAAGGTGCATGATAATTCTATATGATCCCCTAGAGTAAATGTGTTGAATTTGATAGGGGAAAGTCCAGTGGAATCAAAGTATCATGTAATATTTGCAAAAATTCATGAGGTATAATATAAGGACGAAAAATATGGACTGATTGTGACTAATGAAATGATGATTTAGAAAGAAGCCCAAATAGTGATGGATTGAAGACTTCCTTTGTTCAAAGAAAAATTATAAGGATGACCTAGTAACGAAACAAGATCCCAAGAAGGATGGTAAAAAATGTGTGATGGGGTCTTATAGTGACAACCTGAGATGTAATTATAACTGAGAATCAATAAAATAAACCTAAAATTAGTGAGACTTAATGAGGTCAACCAATTTGGAACAAGAAGAAGATGATTGAAGTTGTAAGACTCCAATGGTACCTCGTTTCAAGATGATCTGAACAAAGGAAACTATGGATGTTGTTTTCGCTCCCAGAGACAGCTTCGGATTGCTTACAAGACTAGTGCCTGGACAAATTTATATTTTGTGTGTCTCATATGATTCTTAGGAAACTGGAGACATCACATATATTTTGTACATATATAATAAACAACATTGGTTGGTTCATTCATATAAAGGCTTAAGCCATGTATTTTTGGTACTTCTTCACATATAAAACTCACAGAAATATTTTCATAAAGTAGTGGAGGGCGAGCAGTTCAAGGACCTACAGTTTAATAATCTTTGAGAGAGCAATGAGAGAGGATAAGGAGAAGGAGAAACTCATCACATAGAGCTTGAAGCGTCAAGAATTCTACACTTATCACATAGAGGTTTAAGCATCAAGAATTTCTCCAATTATTTGAGTTATAGGTAGACATAATGGGCAAAAGAGATATTGGATGTGATGATTCATGGAGCACAATTTTAAAGATATAATCTCAACAATCCATACAAGAACATACATTAACAAGTCAATACAAATGAATATGTAAGAAAGTATGAAACATTTCTAGTAGCTACGATTACATGAATTCAGAGAAGAAACATGAACATAATGGAAGTTAATAGAGTGAAAACATATTGTAGTACTCGAAGGAGGAATCACCACCATTTCCATAATATTTTGAAAGATCCATATCGTAAAGTCATACAGTCTAAAAATAACATGTAGTTATTTCTTTAGGATTATGAACCTTTGTAGAGTGTTTCTCCCCCCTATTTATCTAGAGAGGGGGAGAATTGAACAGTGATTATAGCAAAATATCTCAGTCGAGCTTCAGTTGTCAAATCGACTAGTTGTCTCGGCCTAGGATGGTTTTGTTTGCCCAAAAATGACTACAAAAGATAATTTCTTCAATAAATGGTGACACATCACAGGAAAACAAAACAAGTCAATCGATCGGATGAACACACCAACAAAATATCTCCATGCCCATCCCTGTTATTGCCTTTGCTTTAGGTTGTTTCTTTCCCATGGTTTGTTCACTTGTGTCACTCAGCCGATTCTCATCGCTTCTACCTTTACTGGTTGGATTGTTCATTCTTCAAAACTGGGAGCGATAAAAAATCATTTTAATACCATAGTATAGAAGTAGAGGTCACTTGGGTGGTACTTCATCTTCCCTTTTTGTGGAGCACCATGCTGGATCATCAAGTCCTCCTGACCTTCCATGTCTTCATTTACTCGATATTTGTCGACCCTAGTTTCGTGTCATAAGGGACCTTTCTCGGTCAACCCATTCCGATTTTGAATGTTTCACCTCCTTCCTTAAATGCCTCAATTGTCAACCCACCCTGCCTTTAAAGATTTGTGTTAATTCATCACAGTGCTATCACATCGGGGTTTTCTATTAAAGGTCCTTACAGGACAAGAGTGCCTCCCCTTAACAACTATGATTACCGATATGCAAGATTGGGCCCACCCGGGATATCGCAATTGGTCATTACATAGTATTACCTCTGTTTTCCCTATTTGGTGACCATGTTTTTGGTAATATGCCAAAAAATATCCTCACCGTCCTACAGAGCAGAAGCGAAATAGACATCTTAATGCTCATTGACCTGGGCCATTGATCCAGGCTAATTCGATCTGGCCCTTTGATCCGGGCTTGCTAGTATCGCAATCGCAATACAAGAGAGAGACTTTTTACCATATTTAATAGTGCTTTCTGATTGTCTAGATGTGAAACTTCAATAGGGAATGATACATAAAATATCACAACTAGCAGGGTTCTTGCACATAGAAATCGCAAGCTGGAAGGGACTTCGGTGGAGGCGGGACTTTATCGCGTGCGATCCTCGATTGTGATATCACAATCAGGGGGGTTAGAATTATCACAATCAGCGAGAAGGAGTGGTGAAGGGTGGATATGGTGAATAGCAGGGAAACATTGTGATATGCAATATTGGCGGAGGAGGGATTCCATCGCAATTGGTGAGAAGGAGTGGTGATGGGCGGATAAGTATCACAAAAAGGGAAAGTGTCGATTGTGATTATGGTTTGTGGGTCCCAACGCTTAAAAAGGGTTTCAACGTGATTTCTGAATGTTTTAAAACATTTCAAAGGGGAATGGGAAACATGGCTAAAGTTGGGTATGCGAAGGAATTTCATCTAGAGTTAAAAATGGGTCACTGTTCTTCCTCTCTCTGTTCTTTAGCCCTCTTCGTCCAACTATAACTCTATTTTCATAAGGTGACAACATATGCTACCAAAAAATATCATATGGCTAAGGTATTTGAAATATTTCCCAAAAAATAAATAAATTGGGTTACTCAATACAAATGAGGAGATAAGTGCCTTCAAGAAAACCATGTGCATCAACTTTACCAAGTATGATGGTATATGGAAGTAATCATGGGGTGGACATTGATGTTAATTTCCTCAGGCGTAGATGAATGGTGGAAAAATATCACTTAAGGGATTTATAGTATGGATGATGCTATGGACCTATGAGATAGTGTAAAGAGTAGCAAACAATGTCAATGTATAAAATAATTTGTTGGGAAGTCCAAGGGAAATAAGCCAGTGATCATGAGGAGAAAAGGCATGAGGATAAAACTCTGATTCATTGACTCTATAGACTCTTGATCCTAAAAGGAAAATGATGAAATAGATGTCGAAATGCATAGGGGTACTAATGAGTTCAAACCCACCATGGTAAAGTATTACCACAACGTAATGCTGAATGCAAGGGTGGTTACATTAGGCTGCTTACCTGGGTGGGGGATGATCCTACAAGTGTAAAATAGGTCAACAAATAAAGCACAATATATGAAATTTAAAGGAACTTTGTTTCCTATATGCTAGTTTGAATAAATCACACCTATAAGAGTAGCATTGAGTGCATGATTATAAAATTTATGGACAAATAAAGGTTATGAAGTACCTTACTACAATGAATAATGCAAAGTGATAGAGTGGAAATGATACAAACTATGCATCAAATGGAGGTCAATTGAGGTCATACAAAGGGAAAGAAAATTGGATATTTTTTTAAAATAAGGTGGAGCCCATAAATCTAAATTCCAATTTCATTGTTCTAATTTTGAGTGGCTTGCGAGACCCCAAATTCCGAAAGGTGAATCTTCCATTTTAGACAATAGATTTCAATTATGTGAGTTGTAGGCTAGAGGTCTCAACCTGCTTGCAACTTTTATCCATTTGAATTTTTTATTTAGGGTTCTAAGCCCAATATAGGCCTTGGAAGCCTTCCATCCCAACATGCACTTATTAGGGAATTTTATATGCGACACATGCACAAAAAATCCTAATAGTTGTACCGCATGCACAGGTGAGGCCTGCATTTAAGGTGTTTAAATGTATACCTCTTAGTTGAACAAGTACACACTACATGATTTATTGGATGAACAAGAATGCATAGATCATACCCCTAGTTAAAGAACAAGTGTATATATGCATCATGTTTTTCTAGAGAAAAGTGCACATTGATCATAAAAGACTAACAAAAAAGAGTATTCTTTAATGTGACTAAACATGATGAGTATTTGGTGGACACAAAGAGGATTTTCAACCCTCCAAAGATAGTTATCATCACATAATGAGGGCTTCTCAAGTTCATTAAGAACCTTTTGATAAAAGTTGTCTCCCTACTCTTGGCAATGATCATTGAGAATTAGTATGTAGATGTAAAGGTATTCATCATACAAGCTGAGTAACTAGAACTCACATTATATGATGTCTACTTTATGATGTGTCTATTTATGTATGCAATGGTTAATGAAATTTATCCAATAATAGCATGAGAGAGACCCATAGAGGATATTTTTGATGCTCATTGCATGGATGGTGAAAGGATGCATGACTCAACAAACTACATCGAGGATATATAGAGGCTCAAGACCAAATAAATTACTACAAGGGTTGTACAAGTAATAGGCTCACATGGACCCATATAGTTTTAAGGAATTAGATGATGAGTGTTGAGAGTGTGTCAATGGACACCTACTTTGGGTGGGCTTGAATGTTTTTGACTATCATGAAGTGATAGTGGATCATGTCTAGGCGATGGGAAATTTTATTTTCAGACATTACTTTGTGCATAATTTCAAAAAACCCCATCTTAAATCCCCGTCAATGTATTGTAATTCGATCGGATCCTTTTTCAAGTCGAATGAACAAGCCAATTTGGATAAGTCAGTTGAGGCAATTAAATTGTTGTAATTTTCTACAAGGATATAAATACATATGTACTCGACTCTATATAGTTGGTTGGTAACCTATTGAGATATATCTAATATAAGTGCACTTTTGTTGGCTCTCCACTACATTTCTGTCTATTTGTATCTTCCATGTGATGCATATTACCCTTTAAACTTACTTGATGTTCCAATCTAGCAATACCTAATGCATACTTTTCACTAGAATACAACATTGGTTCCATTGTCGATAATGTTGGACTTGACTTCACACAATATGCTCGCATAAATGTTAACTTTAGAAGAGATACAAAAGTTGTGGGAGAGAAAGATCAATAATTTCCTAAAAAATCTAAACAAGGAGGAATAAACTATCTATTGTGGAAGTCAGGGTGTGTTTCTTCACTAAATTGCATGAGAAGTTCATTGAATTAGTCCTAATCGAAATAAAGAAATATATCAACCAACCACTTAATGCGAAAAACAAAATCTTACATTTGGTTAATCATAAAATTGACTAGCAGCAAGAGAACAAACTTGCATGAGTGGGTAGACAAAATATTGGATGACTTACATGACGAGCAAGCAATAGAATAATACACTTCTATTGAAAAAATCAAAGTAATCTTCTACAACAATTTTCACAATATTTTATTGAGTACTATACCTTCTTTACTGCATAAATTTCTTCTTGATAAGTTAGTTAATCATATAGTTGAATATAAACCACCCTTGACAAGCCTAACAAATTTTTATTGTAGTAAGATTTATGTTGAATGAGAGAAATTTCTCGATGCTCGGTGTAAAGTTATAAGAGAAGCATGGAACTACTTCTTGAGCAAATGAAAAATGTTCGATAAAATATTCCTCACTGACCAAGAGTAAGTCGGGTCAACGATGGAAGAGTAGACATTTGTGAGATACAAATAGAAAATAAAAAGAAAGTAAATTGGAGTTCTTCATTCACACATAAAATTATTGAAACTATGCACATCAACCATCCTACTCTTTGCCACTGTCACAACCCAAATAATCATTCTACAAATTTCACAATCTGAGGCTCAATCAATATAGTCTCTTGTTGTCATCATCTTGTCATTTCAACTCTTTTGTGTTCTATGATTATCTAACTTCATATTCTTGAGTGTTTTGTTAGTTGAAAGTACTTTCATAAAAAGAATATTGTTTCTTGGATGCTCTGTCAGTTCTACTACAAAATTATATATGTTGCACATTTATTTTTCTTCTTGATTGTAATGTATTATCTATTGTTCTTTAAGATTATGTTTGGTCTTATTATTGATATATTTATTTTTATGGATGCCAATTAATGTTCATGTGTTTTTGCATTACCAAATATGCTATAGAAAGGATGGCTAGGTTGAGTGCTTGTTTCTTATTTCTATCTGGTTTAATATTTCTTAGAGTTTGCAATTAATTTTAATGAAGGAAAACTTTAACATGACTAGACGACTAATTTGTTTTCCATCACTGACCTTTTTTACAATAGTTTTCAACTTGATATTGATGAATGCCAACAAGAGGCTGATTTCATTAACTAGACATTGATTTTTGTTACAAAGGTGGAGAAGATAGCTTTCCTTGAACAAGGATCACATTTCACCCTCCCTTGACTTATGACTCCAATGATTGACTAAAAGACTAAGTCAGTTGACATCATTCATGTATTATTATATGAATTACATACTCAAAAAACTAAATTAAAATACTAACATTACACAAGGTAAAATATGCATTATACCAATGTTAGATTACATTGTAATATGGAACTATTCATTCGACACCTTTTCTCATGAAATACGATAATATAATTTTGTTTTGTATAAATTGTGAGAATCCAGGAGATTAATATATTCACTCAATTAATAATAAGTATGATATATTTTCTCCACCCTATGGAGCTCCCTGAACAACAAGTTGCTAGAAAATCTATTTAAGATACTTGATCCATTGGTTGCGCTTGTCCCATTGTTTTTTATTTACCAATTGCAGCTTCATCATATATTAACTCTGACAAGAAAAATTCAATCGATTAGAAGTTAGAGTCAACCCAACTTGATTATTTTAACTCATTTACCAATCGTGTGAATGTTTCTCCCATTCATCCTTTCTGACAATGTTAGGATAGTCATATTTTGTACGATTTGATCAAGTCGACTAGCATATTTTCATCACAATAATTTGGAAGCTTTACTTTTGTTGGATTGAAATGTGATCTAATATCTCTAGGGAAACTCGATAGGTCGATCATTGACAATTTTTCTAAATGGTGTGGAGTATTAAATAAATATGGATTGACTTCGCTTCAACATTCGAATTCTTTCTGCACAATGGAAAATTGACACTGGTTTCAGACTGTCCTAGATTTGTTGAAGCAAGCATGGAAAAAACATTAACGATTAACCATATATAACACCTTTATCACATGAATTGACCAATGTTTGAATGTCATCCAATTAACAACAATGTAATTTGGTAGCATCCAACTGATTTATTATTAAAGTGTTATCGTTCATCAAGCAATATTATTGCATGCCAATCAACTAGTAGTTGGTAATGCGGATTCTTGCTTAGTGGAAGCTACAGTTTGACCATCTTGTATGTGTCGATGAGTCAATTTTAAACCAAAAAGATTTTAAACTTTAGAAATAATCATTTGGATTCTTGAGAAAAAAAACATGTTGAACAAGAATCATGTAAGGAAACATGATACCTTGAGATGACCAACATGTCAATATTCTCCCACGCTTATCGCTATCATGCCTCAGTTAGCATAATCGTAATGACTACATCACCCTAGTGTTGAGTTGTCAACTAGTTGTCTATAGTTACCATCTTCAATATAATGGGTAGTTCTTACACTCGATTATGTGGGGTGGTAGGATCCAAACTGACTCATTTATTTACACTCCACTACAGGTATTTCCATATCACCGAGGATTCTCATCCCATTATGTTATAATACTTATATGATTCAATGAAATCCATTCAGTTTTCTATGCTCGGGTGGGGAAAAGCCTTGATGTTGGATAAATCCCTCAGAATACATTCCATCAATAGGTTTATACTCGAGCGGGGAAAAGCCTTGATGTTGGATAAATCCCTCAGAATACATTCCATCAATAGGTTTATAGTACAAATCGATATGTGAAGCCACCAACACAATTGACAATATTCAAGTTGAGTCAATTGTTTTGAGAGCATTATTCTCATTGTTTGCTAGGTATTATAGTTAGTTTGAATTCAGTTCAATTAGTTGATTGTTAGTTGAGTTTTTCTCCTATTATTTATTATTGTTGTTTCATTGTCTCCTTTGTAATCTATTTATTTTTTACTCAATGATGAGAAGAGTTGTTCACTCCATTGCCAATTTTGAATCTATTCTTTGTGTATTTCCGCCTGTACAATCTCCGCCAAATTGTTCACATTTGGTTTTCGATTCTTTCTCATATGAGTTGATGTGCTTATTGCATCAACTTCTCTTTATCACGTGATGCATCTAATTTTCTCCTAATCTTCAAGAAATAAACATAGCATTGTTGATTGGGAGAGAGTATGTCGCGCTATAATTTGCGGCAGAGTGAGGATATGTGAAACCAATATCCTCCACAGGAATTGCCAATAATGGTCACTGGTCATTCTTAATAGGAATAAATATATATATATATACATAGAGATAGAGAGATTGATATTTTCTTACGATTCTTCTTTGATGATATGCATCTTCGTTTTCATCCACCAATAATCAAGCTCCTTCACACACCTCATCAATTTTTCATGTAGCAACAATTTTCTCGATCATGTTCTTGGACAACATATTTATCAGACATTTTTTCACTTGCAGATTAATCTTCTTTGTTTCTTTTTTCTCTTTCAGGTTCAACCCACCCCCTCATTTGTTATTGTTGTCACCCAACCAAATGGAGGAGTCAAAAAAGCCACATGTTGTAAGCCTAACTTACAATGCACATAAAAGAACATGCTACATCATAATAATATCAACAACACATAATACATGCAAAGAATAATAGAGCTTCAGGATATAATCACAACAAACTTTCCATTAAGTATTCATGCATATTTATACATAGATGATGTGGTTGGAGTAGTTGTACCCACTCTCGTTAATCACTCATTATGTTTACTATGTGATTTTACCACTTATTACATATATTTGGATATACTAAGTATGATAACTTATTACATAATCCTAAGAGGTCCTCTAACAATAATTAATTATATTAATGTTTTTATGTAGACATGTATCTGTAAAAAAGGTTAAAAACCCAAGAACAATATGTCATAATGTTGATTATAATAAAAACATTGCCAAAATTGAAGAAGAGGAAGAGTCTACAAAAATCATGATGCCTGAGAATAAATTGTAAGGGGGAATTTGGGAGGACTTCATGTTTACTTGAATTAGTTAGCGATATGTCTAATCTAAGAACTAAATCACCAACATTGTGTAGGACTATGGACACATACCGATTTTGGAGGTTTTTGTTTTGTCTATATCGCCCAAGGTGGATCCTTGAATTCTCATGTTGAGGAATGTATGAGTGTAAGGGAAGGGAAAAAAAGAAAATTGAACAAAGAAGAGTAGTAAGACCAATTGAGGAGGGTAGAGAAAGGGAAGGAACTAGATAGAGAAACCTGTGAGGGTTGAAACAGAGGGATCTAAAAAATAGGAAACTAGAGAGGGAACTCTCTCCAAGACACAATAACTAATGTGAATTGTAATTGAATTTGATAAGGACATTATTCTGGAAGCCTTCAAGTTGTGAGGGGAGAAAAAATTTCTTTGGATAATTGGTCTTGAATTAACACATAAAGCATAAAAAGGAAGCATCAAAGGATTGTGGATTTAGTGAAGGGATCCATTTTTGCAGTGTAGGCCTAGTGTGGCCATGTTGTGAATGTTAACAAGCCCCAAATAAAAAAATGAAAGGTTGATCATTAATTCCTTTCTTATAAAGGAGAATGGCCTTCATCTACTCTATTGTGACTTGAATTATGTTAAGCCCTAAGTGAAGCTTTCCCTTAGGTATCATATCTGGTATAGGGGTGGCCAACTGTAAGAAAGACTACAATGTCATGCAGCCTATGGTGGGGTGGAATGTGGCTCACACTTCTTAATTTTCCATCAAAAGTATTGTAAAATAACGAAGTGTATCTATTTTTTTTTAACAACAATGAGTACTTTTTTATTCAATTTGCACCCTGATGTGGAAAAATACTCGGGGGATTTACAATTCAGCTACATCAGCGGGCTTCAAATTCAACAGTTGTAGACAGTCAAGCCATGCCTAATTGTCACTACTAACTACAACAAATGAAAATACTCTAATTATTCCACTAGTATAGACCCGAAAAAATTGAGACAAAAGGAGGATGTAGTAGAAACCAACCATCACACTTGAAAATTAGTCAAAGATTTGGTGCTTGTCTTCTGGAGTGGTGCTTGTCTTAGCCACCTACAACTAGAGGTCTTCTATCATGCTTCGGAGTGCCCTGATCTCATCCTCCAAGTGAGCAATATGTTTGCTCTTAGCTTCAACAATGTCCAAATTTTCAATGGTCACCTTGTTTTGTCTATGCAGCAGAACCTAGAGGTCAAATATTTCAGCCTGCATGTTTGCATGCTCACTAACACATTGGTCACATACCGAGGAAATAGAGGGTGAAGAGAGGGTACATCCTATCCATGGTCAAATTCTTGAATTTACTTCTTGCCACCTTGCTTGAGAGAGCATGTTGGAAACCCAAGAACTTGAAGCCATGGAAATAGAACATCATTGTAGAGAAATGCAAACATAGAAAGGGAGGTAGAGGAACTTGATTGGTTCCCTAACACTTTATTTTCCCATCAAGATCCTCATCATCAGGCCAATTATCCTATAGATACCACCAATATCGAACTGCATATCTGGGAATTGGAGCTTATGAGCAACCCAAAGAGTGGAGCAATTAAAGAAACTTTGAGGAATTTCAACTTGCGAACCTCTCTGTGTAAAGAAAAAACACCATATCAGAGAGGAACGACCCAAAAGTGGTATAAAAGCTTCTTGATTTTGTCTCTCACCTGTCTTCACCTCATTGAGAGAGTGGAACCAAATACTAGCTAGCCTCAAACCATATGCAATCAATCATCAGAATGGGAAAATTTGAATATGTAGCCTGTATCTCAAACGGTTGGGTTGTCTAATCTGATCCAAGGAGAGTAGATGCAACTCACAGGTTGAGGGAGTTCTCATGAGGAACAATTGAAGATATCTATGATAAACCTTGGAAGATGGAGAGGACATGAACGATCCCACACTTATCTACAAATACGACTTGGGGAATGTCACGTGGGGATTGT
>APFE031453329.1:0-16489 GCA_000404065.3 Pinus taeda
ATTCTTGCGGACAAGACCGATCTCCCTAGTATCAATTGATATCTAGAAACAAGCAGGATAGGCAAATCTACTTTTCTCTAAACATATTTCGATTCATTAATACAAACTAAGAGGTGTTTTAAACCCTACCTCAAGTCCAACGCTAGTTTGTGGTAGCCTTGCTCCAATAGCTTCAAAGAGTATCCTTTTAATAACCTGCAAACACAAACAAGCACACATCAAAGAACACCTGCATAGCTAATATAATAAATCATGTTCATCATAGTGATCAAGGAGACTATGAAATAAACCATTAAACACAGCTTATTGAGAAAAATAAACTTGATTGTATTAACTTTGAGAAAGAAGAACTTTACAACTTGGTGCCCTTGATGTTGTACAAGCTCTTCCAGGCGTCCAGGCAGGAATCTCCTCTACTTTGACAGGCCTCACTCTTTCCCAAAATGAGCTCAAAAGGTAATGTGATCTTTCCTCTCAAAAGCTCAATTAGGAAGACTAAGTTCCCAGTAACATATACCTCAAAAATATTCAATTTTAACCTCCCCAGTAACCAGCCCAAGGCTTCATTTTATAGTGCAAGGGAAGGAGGTTACAAGTCCACCATTGAAGGGATAGAGTCATCCTTCAAGGGGATAAGCTCCTCACATCAAGGGGTTAGCTCCTTAAGGAATGGGATGCATGCACCCTCAAGGAGAAAACTTGCCAGCGCAAGATTCCTTCTAGAAGCTTCCAGAATTGACTCAAAGTGAGTTTTCAAGAATAAACTCACGCCTTTTCACTTTTACATGGGTTCGCACCAATATATGCAGATACATAGTGGTCAGGTGTGCAAGGGACATGACCAGTGAGTGCGGCATCGCAGGTAAGGCTAAGAGAAAGTTCGAAACAATAGTTTTAGAGATTTGTAAGGACTTTCTCTCATTTTCAAAGCTTGATATGAAGAGCTGAGGTTTAAGACTTGCAAAGGAGGTATGTATGAGTGGTGATAGACTCATATTGATTACAGAAAGTCATGGTGACAATTTTTCGTGTCATAATGCCTGGTTGAGCAGTCCGAGATGGATGTCCTCAGGAGAACTGAGGCTCAACCATCTAGCTAGAAGGTTGACCTGGTTGAGATTGAGGCTGACCCAATTGCCCAGAGGGTTGAGCTTGCTGGGTGTTGGGTTGGCCTTGCACAACTGAGGGTTGTCCTAACTGGCCGGATGGCTGAGCAGACTAGACATTTGGTTAGCTTGGTTGGATTTGAGGCTGACCAATTTGTCCAGATGGTTGACTAGGCTGGACAGTGGGTTGGCCTTGTTGGACGTGAGGATGACCGACATTCCTAGAAGGGTAGCCTTGTTGGATACCAGTTTGGCCTTATCGTATGTAAGGTTGTCTCGGATTACCAGAAGGTTGTCTGAAATAGGTAAAAGATGAACCACCAAAGGTCGAAGGTTGTCCCTGGAAGGGTTGTCCTTGTGGGCCTCCAAGTTGCCCTGGATAAGGTTGTCCGTAATACTGCTGTCCATGAGGGGGTTGCCCATAAGACAGCTGACCTTGATAGGATGGTCCTTGAAGATTTGTAGGTGGTGCTTGGCCACCATGATAAGCAGTGGTGCCCCAAGCGACAAACAACGGAACCGAGACCTCAAACATAGGTTGAGATGGCATAGGTCTGGGGTAATAAATATGAGCTCCTCGAGAATCATAATAATGAAACAGATTTTGCGGATCTGGATTCTGAAGAGCTTGTATATATTGATCATATGCCCCCCCTGTTGGAATGGAAATAAAAGAAGGTGGGGCACTTAGTGTGGGATTAACAACTCCTGCCGTTGGGCCACTATTGGTAGGACCAGCAATAGTAGTTACTATTGAAGAAGCAGTGATGACACTGAAAATAGGGTTTGAAGAAGCCACACAAATGGTTAGAATAGTTGGAACAGATGTGACAGTCACATTGTGAATCTGGGGTGTAAAAGGCTCCGAAGTCAGAGAGACAATACAAGACCATATGGAACTCAAAAGGGGAGATTTAGAACTATATTTCAAAGCATTATAGTGTAAAGGAAACGAGACACAAGGGAAGTAACATGGAAAGGTGAAGTTTCTGTAGGCGTAGGTATTTCACCTCCTGCCACAAAGGATTCTTCACCGGAGATGAGGATCGTCTCATCCATGTCAGAGGAAGACATCGGGACCGAAACACTAGGAGGGGTAATGGGAAAGTCTTCCTCGAAAGGCTCACAAACGGGGTTCCAATGGATGTCATAAGACTCATCCTCTGGAGCACAAGATTTAAGCGGTTCGACACTCGGGATAACAGGAAGAGTATCACTAACAATCGCTACCTCGGAAGCGACAGAAGATGGAGATCCTTGGTCACTTGGAACGGGAGACGAGATCGGTGATTCCACCAGGATGATTCAATTGAAAATCCTAGGAAACCTAACGAGTAAGGAAAGAACCCTACACAATCTAAAATGCAAACAAGGTATAACAAGGTAAATGTGAACGTGGCTCAATAAATTTTAAGACACGGGAACATAACTTGACCTTTTCATCTTTAAAGAGTCGAGAAAAGGACGAAAAGATGACTCTAGTCACCTTCGAATATTTAATGAGCCTAAAAGGAAAAGTGCTCAGATGGACCTTTTCTTTTAAGGAGTCTGAAAAGGAATGAAAGTGACTACTCTGGAGAACTAGGCAAAAGGTTTACCAAACAACCCGTAAAACGACATATACACCTTGGCAATCATATGCAAACCAAGGACTTTTCATACAGCAGTCAATCTTCCCGAATGTTGTGTTTGGTACGTTACGGTTTGCAAGGCAGTAGACACAGCTTCCTAAGGATATAGGATGACAACCTAGTGGGGTCTCCCAACATGTACTCGATGGTACTGGGAGCACAAGTCTGTGCTAGCAACTATTAGATCACAGAAGGAGGAATCACCCAACCTTAAGTGAAAACAATAGAGACTAGGTTTAACGACGCCAGAGCACGTCTCTAGGCTAGACCTCTAAATAGTGTGCATTATGCTCCAATGCGTCGTTGGTTTATTCAGTTCATTTTAGAGTTGATCTTGAATTATGTTTCAATTTCTAGGCCTTACCGTATGTATATCAAAACCTAGGATGCAACTAGAATGAATGAAGCATCTTTCATTTCGATGAACTCCTACTTACAAAAGGGTAGAGATATCATTCCCAAACCAAGCCAAAACCAAGATCAGCAAATGTAGTCGCTCAAAAATACAATGTATAAACACATCAATCCCTATAATGCATGGATACTACTAATGAGGGATTAAAAATTTGCCTTCTAATTTTTTCAAACATGAAAAACTTGGAATGCAAAATACACTTTCACTTTCGCATACTAATGAATGCAATCTTTTGATTTTGATAGCTTTGAATTCTAAAGAAACAAACAAGCAAGCGTGAAACTGATTGACCCAAACAATTGTAATCTATGTCTGGTACTGAAACAATCGAATCAATATGGGAATTGGTTCAACAAATAACACTAAACATCAATCAGCAAGAAACAAGCGATGAAAAACTTCAAGCAAACTAACAGGAGGGTTGTGGATGAATCTTAACCAGACAAGTAACCAAGCCAAATAATTCAAAACATGAAAAACTAGGTCACAAAGCCAAAAAATACAAGATTCACTTCAATGAAACTGAAAAGTTAGCGCCTTAACTAAAAGCAATTAAAACAAGCTAATAGATAAGAGAAAGGTGGCAAGGGATTAACCAGACTGATGAATTCAGGAGGCAGAATTGAAAAAACAATTCTACAAGAATCGTCGTGGGTGTAACACAAGAAACTAGATCTGATCAACCACTAGCTGTAGCAACAGAGCAACATCGTCATGGAAGTACACGTCTTTCAGGTGACAGGCCGATTTTAGGAGTCGTCGCGACTGTGTGACAAGATTCAGCGATGCACAGGCTTACAAAATAGAGACAACACGACGCCAGCTTGACTGTTTAAATTTTTTCAGCGACAATCTTAAAAACAATGAAAGGCAAACAAAAAATCCCAAACAATGACCAGTCTATCGTTACAGGAAAAAAAAGGATTTCCTAGATGGACCTAGGTAACCCAGAAGACTAATGGTTCAATCCCAAAATCCAAAAGACATTGATTGAAAATCAAGCAAAAGAAATCAAGAGAAAAACATTGGACAGATTCCCCAGTGGAGTCACCAACTTGTGATGCAGGAAAGTGTTCCCTCTGTGAACAGAGGCAACCCCTCTAGCCCTAGAGTGGGTCTAGTCACAGCAAAGACAGCTCAACAATTGATTTCCTTAAACAGTCATCATTGGAGGCCTACCTCAACCAGTGGTCGATGAAGTTTCGTTGCGCTACTCCAGCTTCCACTTCCTTCTCCTCAATGAGTGATCAACCTGAAACAATGCAAAGGAAATATAACAAAGCACGTAACCAGAAAACAGCAATGATCTATTTACTCACAAAGTCAAGAAGTCATGCGCTATCAAGTAAATTACATACAAGACATAGGAAAACATTATTGATTGTATTAATAATGAAATAAGAGCAAGCTTACAACCAAGTCTTGACGTCGTAAGCCTTCTCAAAGGATCCAACCAGTATGTTTCTCAAGCATTCACTCTTCAAGGATGGATCTCCCAACATACAATGTCTCTCTCTCAACTCATAAGCTTTAACACAAAGTTAAGGGCACTTCACAAACTTCCACAACCTATCAACAATCTCACACTTGTCACACCCACACCAGCTATCTATCAAACTCAAAATCACTAACAGCACTACTCAACCAAAGGAATTACTAACTAGCTGATCACATCAAAGGTGAGTACTTTAACAGGAGAAGGAGTCTCCATGAAATGTGGAAGAGAGAGCTCATCCTCAAGGAAGGTAGCACAAATGACGGAACTACCATACCAGAGGAGGAAGGGCGACACAAACTATGCCAACAACTAGGTCTGGAGACATCCAGAAGGCTAACTGTTGGAACGAATTCGCCCAATCTGGATTGTCGCGGGACACTCACTGATTACTACCGACAACATCGCGACAGGAAATGCACACAGACTCACCATCACAAGACACAACTCATAACCTCGCATTGGGTCTAGAAATCTAATTGTCGCGGGAAACATACGTACACCCGCGACGGAGTCACGATGGGATCATTATTGACACGAGAACGTCACGTATATTAATGGTTCACTCGCGACAAGGTAGAAACTTAAGGAATAAGGGTCATTTGCAGCAACAGAGAGCATTTGCTTAATCTTCTTGCACCAGTGGGAAGATATTAACATGTTGATTTGACACATGACACATTAGAAGGACTGAAATGAGGACAGTGCCAAATTACTATGTAACAAGAGCCATACATCATCACTGTCATAATACATGCTTATAACCAACATAATCACAACAAAAATATCAAGGATACATCAACCATATAATCCACATATAAACCAGTACATTTATATATAAGATATCAAGGAAAGAACCTCTTATTAATGAATGCAAAATCCAACCCAAGATGGGACTACCACATTCCACCCGACCATAGAACGGTTGGGTCAATTATCTCTTCAACCATTCACCCCCATGTCGTATTCCAAGCATGAATGTGGGACTCAAACCAAAAGAACCAACAAGGGCATCCTGAGGCTAAACCACCTCACTCTCATGAATAGAAACCAGGCTTTACTGTAATCCATCCTAGATCACTAAGGCAACACAATAAACATGTAATGACAAGCTTTACCATGATCTCCACCAGATCACTAGGCCAAAACCAGCATGGATGCCACCAAATTTCTCCACCTACACTGTGAGTAAATTTCTTGTCTCCCAGTCTCTCAGGATTTACCGTAATCCACAGTCTGATCTAGGGATCACTAGGCCCTAAACCGAAACACCACCCTCTAGGATTTATCGTATATCCTTCCATTCACTGACAAGAATTCCTAGCCTAATCAAGGGAAACCACCTCTAGGCTTTACTGTATATCCCGCCATTCACCGGTCAAGGATTACTAGGCCCACCGAGGCAACACAAAATTCAGCTTTACTGCAACCCACAATCTGGTTCAGGGGTTACTAGGCCATGTGTTCTATCATTCGGAGATCCACCTCACTCAGCTTCGAATCCATTTGGAAATCCATCTCAACCAAAACATGAGAACCCCATCACATCATGGCTACCCAAAAATGGAAAGGCTAGGCTAAAAACTTGGTCACACCTGGAAAAAACCATGCCATAACAATTGTAGCTTGTAACGCCTTACAGAAATTACCTGTATACGAATTCTAAAAAACGGAAAGTCAACAATGGCGAGATCTTAAAACATAAAACAAATATACACAAAAATTTTCCCCTAGATCCCAAAACTGGGACTACTAGATTGATTTTTCATTATATTCTTTTCAATGTAATACATATATGTACATGTTGAAGCATCCATAAAACCCAATCCATTAACCTTGGATTAGAACATAATAGTAGTTGCATTGACCATATCTACAAAATACCACAGACAGAAAACCATCATGCCCAAAACCATGTGGGAAATCCATGCACAAAACCATAGGTAGGTCCACCCAACTAATGTAGGGTCCAAAAAAAATTCCCAGTGTACTGCCCCTGACCCCGTGCAGAGGGGATACTGCCCCCTACATACCCCCTGCTTCCTGGCTTGCTCCTTCCTTCTTCTTTTCCTTTCTTGATCCAATTCCAAAGTGCTCCAAGAAAAATCTAAGTGTCCAAGATTGAGAGAGAGAGAGAGAGAGAGAGAGAGAGAGAATAATGAGAGAGCTCAAAAGCTAAACTGACAAAAAGGTATCAAGTAATCCTCAGAAGCCTTTTTATCAATTAGGCCTCTATTTTCTTCATTTTCCATTATTTTCCTTCATTTTCCTCCTAACATGTAACCTGTGACCTTTCACCTTCAATTTCTCCTAATTTCCATTATTTTCATATCTAAATGTGCCAAAAATGCCATTTTGCCTTCCCAAAGCCTTAACCGTTGCCTTTTCCAATTTCCTTAGCCATAATAAACCAAATAAACACCCACTAGGATGCTTTTCCCAACATTCAACTTGGAATAAGTGTCCCATCAACCGTGGTTATTATTTTTTCCTTTATTAACTTTTATTACATGGAGTTTTCACTGGGGTTGTTGCAGTCTTGATGCCTTTGAACACACCTTGTTAGGTCATTGTCAAGCAACTATTCTGGGAGTGTCAAAATGGCTCAGGGGGAGAATTGGTGGTGATTACCATTCTCATTGGTTGGGAGGAGTGGGATTTCTCCTTGGTGAATTTCATGGCTGCCTAAACGTGAACATATAAGTATATCTCAATTTTCTAGAACTGTTATTTTTGTAAAATGAAAAGTTTCCTGAAAAGTTTATAGTACAAGTTATACAAGTGAATAGTGAATGGTATGAGAAAATCCTTTTTGTAACTACAATAGTGAATTCATTATTGCAAGGTATATGTTTTGGATCTTTTTGTTCATGGAAACTATAGAAAATAGTGAGTTTCTGTGAAGAAAAACAATGGCTAGTTAGAAAGGTGAAAAAGTTGTAGGAAATGTTGGTGTTAAAATGAGAGTGACTTAAATAAATAAAAAATATCTAACTGGGTTAGACTATGTGAACTACCATTAGTTTGGGTTAGCAAACATGAGTTGCCATCTAGAACAATCCTTGTTCTATATAATTAATTGTAATATGTTCCAACTGTGAGGGGCATGTCCCAGAGGAACCAAGTCTTGCCTAAACAATGGAACAAAAATAATACCACCCATGTTGTACTAAATAATAAACTGGAAATGAAATTGGAAATTAAACAGGAATTTAATACAAGGAAATTGGAAATAGATTGTGGAAGCAGTATAAAAAAAGCTTGTTGTAAGTCACTTTTGTAAATAGGCTTGTTTGGCAAAATAGTGAGCTAGAAAGAAGGAAACCAACTATAACTCGAAAAAATACATAATTATTAATATCCACATACAAGAAATCTAACCATGGCACCAAAAAAATTTATTCATAGTGATGTAAACCCAATGTAAAATTCTAGTTATTAATATAAACCTCAAGTCAAATTGTAAAAAAAAAAAAACATAACCCAAGAAAAGTAGCAAAAACAATAATTGTTTATACCTATTATTGATTACACAGTAACCACTATAATATGGAAGGACGAAGATCAAAACCCTACTAGGGTTGATATACCATAATACTCAAAAGGCAGAATAGTCATAAAAAAGAAAATCTAAAACCCCATATCTACTAAACAACACACAAAAATATTATGGAGGCAGAATATTTACACAACAAAACTAAAAGTTATATCATATATTCATTCCATTACAATAGGAATAGGTGCCAATAACCCAAGAGCACAAGATAAGCAAGGAGATAAATTATCTTTATATAACCAATAACAGTTTAAATAAATAAATACAAACTTTGTCCAAAAATCATAACCCTACTAGATGATAGTATTACAATGGGACGAATAGCTAGACTGCCATAATAATCCCTAGTGGAAGGTTGGGTCAGACGACCAAATTATGTTAATTACAAATAAAAACAAAATCCTAGGTCTGAATTGGTCCTGTATGAAGTTCAATCAATTCTTCTAACCAATTAACAAAAGAGAATGTTACGATAGGAACTCGGAGGGGAGAAACCCCAAGCCGACCGAATATTTCAATGCAAAAACCAAAAATGTTGAGGAAATTGTACAGAGAATGAACTTGGTTGTCACAAATGGGGTGAAGGTTATAAATTTGAACTAAGAAGGGACACAAATTTTCAAGCTAATAAAAATAAAGAGATGGATTTTTTTGATAATACCTAAATAGTCGACACTCCTGAGCCACCAACTTGCAGTTGGTAAAACCCTGTTCAAGTTAGTACCCTCATAACCGCAAATAAAGAAAGCATACTTATATTGGTAATTGTAAAGGGTTTGGAAGTATAAACTAATTACCATAATTTCCTTGGTGAAGATTTGATACTTGTAAACCCTGCAAGAAACTTGATAGACCATAAACTTGAAGAAATAGCTGAAGGGTTTTCACCACCCCTGGAAGAACCAAAGTGAATGATAATGCCATGAAATACTCATCTTATACAGTGGAAAAAAAATTAGCAATGGAATTCAACCACTTTACAAAACTAGAAGGGATAGAAAACTAGTAGTTTTTTACCTTCAGAATGCAGGAGCTAGTGACCAAGGTTCGACTCATCGGAGCTAAGCTCCGCTAGACACTCAGAGGCATGAATAAGGCATGATTGTGGCAAGGGAAATGGTTGGTTACACCCATCACTGACCCCAAATACTTTTTATTGCCAAGTCTAAATCCCTAGTGATTTAGGGTGAGGATTGTAGCCACCTCAATGTAGTAAAACATGTCACATTCGCATAAGAATTATTTGGAATGAGGGTACGTCATAACAAATGGATTAATGTTATTAAATAGGTTTTCTATCTGATAGGACTTGAGAGACTTAGCATATTGCACCATAACTTCATATATTGCAAATGTACAAGATTTTAATATAATGTCATCATCAAACTTACTCCAAGGGTTTTATAACCAAATAACTCTTATTGTTGAGATAATGAATTGACTATGTATTACCCTTGCTCTATATTATACCATGAGTAGGAACGAGGCAGGGTATAATAGACGATGTGAGCAATACACACTTATAATATAGTTAATATTTAATATAAGAG
This sequence comes from Pinus taeda, assembly GCA_000404065.3. Lineage (NCBI taxonomy): Eukaryota > Viridiplantae > Streptophyta > Pinopsida > Pinales > Pinaceae > Pinus > Pinus taeda. The sequence goes on from APFE031453329.1 coordinate 9,754, forward strand.
AACCACATGTATAAGTTGTACAAAAACCATAAAAGAGAATGTCCTTGTCACTAAAAAGGTAAAGTAGTATGCACAATAAGTCAATAACAAACACCAACGCAAATATAAATGCATCATATGACTAGTGTTTAATACAATTGAATACAAGTAAGTTAGACAAATAAAATTGTTGTGCATGTATGGATGTTACAACATTTTTCCCTATCAACACCTTCATTTCTACATGATCTCATGTAGGAAAACACCAAGGATAACAACAACCATAAAATGGTGACAACATTCTTCTTAGTTTTATTAGTAGTCCCTTTCAAGCATATTATTAATAAGAGGTTTGTGGTCATAGATGGAGATAGGTGATTGTTTGGTATGGTGTTAGTACAAAAAAAACAATGTGGCACATTTTCCTCCATGCATACTTGCTTTATGAGGTACTTGGCTCGCTACAATAATGGTAGGTAATTGGGTAATTTCCCACTTGTCAATTCATTCATCCACTTCTTACTTAATCCTTGAGAAAATTAGATTTTTTTATATTTTCTTTACTCAAAATCTTGGAAAATTCATATCGTCTTTCATTCACAATGTTTCATTCTATCTTTGAAATGGTGCCTTAACCTTGAATTTCCGCCAAAGTGTAATGACATTATATGCTATTAGTGTGTTTTTTTTCGCATACTTACATTGAATTTAAGTATTAATAATTTTATTTATTTACATAGCCATGATGTGCTATTATAAAATATCTTAATGAAATTTTTCAATAATGTTAAATCTTGTCTATTTAATATTTGAGCGGCACAAAATTTATGTACATGAATGTTGTAGTGTTTTCTTCTCAAAGATGTATGAAAAGAAAACACTTAAGACTATGGATGACAAACCGTCTCAACATTATAAATGGTTGCTAAACATTGTAGATCTGTAGCAACTGATAGAAACAAAACCTGCCAAATTCCTGATCGATGCCACAATCATAGTTAAACAACAAAAAGAAATCGTAATAACTCCAATCATCCAATGGAAACCATATATACAAAGAATAGTTTTCATTATAACAACTGTGAATGGAACAAATAAATGTTACCAGTCCCCCTCGATGGGATGGATTCTTGGGTATCCTCAAACTTCTTCAACTTGTGTAGAGTCTCTCTCCTCTATAATGTGTAAACCCAACAAATGAAATGTTTGAGCTGAATGGGAACTCAAATGGAAGAAAAATGGTGGTGGACAATGAAAAAAATAAGAGTTACAATAGTGAGTGCAATAATGAAAATAATCAAAAGTGAATAATGAATGGAAAACCCTTCTATTTACAACAAAATATTGAGTTATCCTCGAATAATGAGCAATAATAAAATATTATTAACCCCATAATTGGAATAACCATTGTTGGGCATGGGATCCCCCGCAACATGTTTTGGGGCTCAAAGCCCAAGTTTTGGTCAATTGTATTGTAAGACTCCATGAATTGTGGGCGTGGAGCCCGAAGTTTAGGATGAGTCATAGGGTTTTTCGCCCTAAAATAGTGTAATTTAATGTAAAGTTGTGTCGGCCTACCCATGGTCAATGGACCATGGGATTGTATAAATAGAGTGAGGCTATAAGTGTAAAGATAGCTAAGTAGTGGAGACATAGAATAACAAAGGCATGGTTCGAGGTTAGAGTGGAATCTGAAGTGTACTGGGTCATAGTACTAGGTAGAGGCTCTGCAGCTGAGTGCACAGAGGCCTAGTAGAGTCTGCAATTAAGTGTGCGAACCCCTACAGCTGAGTGCACAAGGTAGAGTCAGGTCTATACTTGCGATTGAAAGTTAATAAAGAGAAGTTTATTTTGTGCATTTGTTCTTGAATCTATGTTTTAATGTTATGCAATATGTTTATTCTCGTGATTTACTCTGCGCACTTGATGGATACTCGTATGAATGCTTATAGATGAAAATAATCTAAGTAAACAAGTTAACAAAGCCTAACTAAGGAAGACTTGGGTAAATAGAAAAAGGTTGTGCTGCAGCTAGAACTACGCGAAGATAGTATCACAGGGCGCGGGGTGCCCGTAGGTGCGCGTAGTGCAGTAAGTGCCAAGGTTGGACCAATCACCTCACATCAGACATCCTCAGGGTGCAGAAACCTGGTTCTAGCATCCTCCCATACTACTTCAGGCGAGACCTTAGTCTGTGCTCCGCGGACTGTTGCCGAAAGGGCTAGTAATACTAGGATTTGCCTGGCTAAATCACTTCCGAACCTGGGTCGGGCCCCACTAAGCCAACAAACGGTTATGTTTCCAGGACCAGGATTTGCATAAGGGATGTTTGATGTCGTGCCACTGGAACCCAACAAAGAATGAAATTGAAGAGTGGTTGGACAAGAAGATTCACGAGTTCGTGACATACGAAAACAGAACTCCGCAAGTGTCTAAGGAAAAGTGGTTGGAGCGCTATGTGTACATGGAAATCCACAATATTTTCTTTGCATCTTTTCCATCGTAGTTGTATGAGTGGATTGTGAAGTTAGGAGACATCCAGGGAAGGTGTAGGCTTGACAAACCAATAGTGTGGACTCTAAAACTAGTGCGCAAACTAGAAGCCTTAGAAGATAATATAGCATAGGTTGTGGACCATTAGCTCGATCAGATAATTAGAGGATTTATCACTGAGTTCACAGTGCACACAACCGTCAGTTACAGTGAGGCAGAGCAACGTTTTCTCAAGGGACCGCGAGGTAAGTATATTAAATCTTTGAACACATGGATTAAGATGTTATTGTGTGAAAAAAGGGTCATGCGAATACATTAATATTTGGGACTACGTGGAGCGGAAAAATCTACAAAAGTAGTGAAGAATTAGAAAACAATCCCTTAATTTCAACCTCGCAAGAGAGTGAGGAGGAGTTTTCTAAGGTCTCTCCGAGAAGCATGATCAGTTTGATAAGGTAGCGCATTCCGCAGTTACCACCTCCACCCACACCGCCACCCGCTTCACCTCCCTCACCGCCATCTCCACCCACTCCACCTTCACCACCTCCACAGTTCAGTATGGTGAGCACGATCAAAATACCAGTATTCAGAGGAGTAGGGAATGATGATCCGGACCAGTTCTAGTTCGTGGTAAGAGAAGTATGGGAAGCAGAAGGTGTCACAGACGACAATATTAAGAAGGCTACATTGGTTAGCATGCTGCAGGAACACGCATTAACATGGTGCATCAAGCACTCTAATGACCACCCAAATGCAGGGATAGTAGAGATCCAGAAGGCGCTGAACAGGGAATTTAGCAAGTGAAAATCAGAAACACAATTAATCATCAGGTTTAAAGAAATTGTGATGGTCCCAAGCAAGACTCCCTAGGATCTAGATCAACAGCTGAAAAGTACGATCCGCGAAGCCAATATGACGTTGACAAATGGATAACATCACACATGGTTTGTAGCATCTCTGGCACCACACTTGAGGATGGCGTTGTCACAGCAGAAACATTCTACCCAGGCCAAAGCATTGGAGATGGCAATGAGATTACATGAGACCCCTATACAAGACCCTGGGTTGGGAGTTCAACAAATCCACATGCAACTACAGAATATGTGTTTGGAAATGCAAATTTGAAGCAGGATAGGGCACCATGGCTAAAGGTGTGCAAGGAAGTATGGTGCATAAAATGCAAAGGTCAGGGCCACTACAAGGATCACTATTTAGTGTTCACGAACTACTTGGTAGGAGGAGTGCCAATGTTGTTGAGACCGGCGACACAGAAAGGGCTAAGCATGACACCTGCTTTATGGTGTGCGATCTGTCAGATAGGAGGGAAACATACAATAGATAATTGTCATTTGTTGCAGAAGTATACACAGACACCCAGCAAATGTTTTGTAATTTCTGTAGGTCTGTAGGCCATGATGAGTGCACTTGTTGTAGTTGCGAGATAATGATGGATCAGACCCTTGCCTATAGGATGCAAACCAAAACACGAGCCTTTGACCCAGATGTAGGGATGGTGCAAGCTGGATTTCAGGGCCGAGGTGGAATGGGGCCAGGAAGGCGCCACAGACAATTAATCTGTTACAATTGCAGAGGACCAGGGCACTATGCCCATGATTGTACCAACCCGACGAGGATATCCTATTCGTATTGTGCTCAGTTTGACCATGAAACAATAGATTGTCCTACGTTGAACACAAAGATGTGCGAAAAAGGGGTATTCCAGTCTCCCCCGACTCAGAATATACAAATGATGAGATCTGAGCCACGCGAAGAGGACCCAAATGTAAATATGATGCTCAAAAGTGGTATGGCCATGGGAGAGGATACGGGGAAGAAGCTAGAGGAAAGTACATAGGTTCGCAAGGCTCCTGCAAAGGAACCCGAGTTTGACTTAGAATGCGCAAAGGAGACATTCATGGAAGCTAAGAAGAGCTTCACGAAGGCATCCACTTCAGGTAGTAAGGATCAACTAGAGTCAGGGATGGATCTTTCCATGCTCACTACCTTTCTAGAGACTTGCATGAAACTACTGCACAACAGCAAGGTAGTTAAAGGACTATAGGAGCTAATCACCAGGTGTGTGGGGTCAGGAGAACCACGCGTAGTGAGGAAATTAGGAAAGCGTGCACTGTGTATTAGAAGGGAAATGAGGTTGACTGCACATATTGGTGAGTATGAAATGGATCAGGTAATCCTAGATCTGGGTTGAAACGCAAATGTACTACCAAAGAAAACATGGGAACACATGGGCAGGCTCGCATTGCAATGGTACCCTATTCAATTGTGAATGGCGAACCAACAGAAGATTTTTCCCATGGGAAGGATGCAAGGGGTAACAGTTGATATTGAAGGTGCGAGCGCATAGGCGGATTTTGAAGTAATAGAGATTGTTAATGACGACAATCCCTTTCCCACGTTGTTAGGAATAGATTGGGCCACCTATATGAACGGAGTCATCCACCTAAAGAAGTGCAAAATGATCTTCGAGAAAAAGTCACTACGCGTAGTAGTCCCACTAGACCCAGTGGAAGGAGCACGCTACAATGAACCGGTGTGCGACGATGATAGCGATGATGATCTCAAGTGTATTTACAAGATAACTATGCAAGACTAGGATTGGGTGAATCCAACTACAGATGGAAGGATCTCGTGGGAGCACAAAAGCCCCTGCACTTCGGATTCAGATGAGGAAGTAGAGTGATGGCAGAATCGGTTGCACGAAGTGACGATGTTGAATTGCAACATGATGATTAGATCATTGCATTGCGTGACAGTAGATGATCTGATAATCACCCTATGAGTGACATCAATTGAAGATTTATTAAACAAAAGGTATTACAAACTCAAGTTCTGGTGTGTGTTCTCTGTTATTTAAGCAACGGATTGATTAGATTGCCAATACACAGACATTCAAATGGAAAGACAACAGAGAAATACAGTGAGCAATCACAAAGGCATAAGCAATTTTAATGAGTATTTCACCCTATTCTCCAGGGCTACGTCTCTGGTCCAGCTTTCAGTGGTGGCCTTGTTTTATTATGTCTTTAGCAAAGAATTACAATGCAGGGACTCAATGTGAGTTCTCCTGAAGCAGGTTTTGCTTGGCAGGGTGGTTCTTGGATTCCCCAAGCCACTGGAGTACACAATCTCTTCTTCCCACCAGCTCTATGACCTTCTGGTCTACAGTGGTAAGAGCCCAACGTGGTGCTCTGCTCGAACAGATCCATCTATGAGGTGGCTCGAATCTCTCAAGCTTGGTGGTGCTCAATGCTACCCCCGGTCAGCTTGGCCCTCTGTCTCTTCCTGCTTTTCTCTTGCTTTACTACCTTCTTCTCTGTGTATTCCATCCTCCTCTTGGGATTCTGGTCTTTTTTCCTTCGTCTCTTAGACTTCACTCCGACTTGACTATGTATTATGTCTCTATTCATGGCTTTTAGCCATTCGTTTCCATGCATGTTCGATTCCTCTTCTGCCTCTGTCGATTCGCCTTTTGCAGTTGCGCTTGGCGTTCCCTGTTCGGCATCAGCATGAACGCTTAGGGAGTGACCACATGTACTCATCTGAATAGTGCCAGCGTGTTCGTTCGTTCGTTTCTTCAGTTACGTCATGGATCCATTCTTCCTCCACTGTGGCTGGCAAACAGATTCCAAATCCCTTTAGAATACGGCTTAATTTCCTGTCGATTCTGCTTCTTTCTATCGGGTGCAATCTTAGCCATCCGATCTGGGTTCCCTCAGATCCAACGTCATATGCACATCCCACACGATTGACCTACTCGACCGATAGTGCGTGATCAACGACAGTGTTCTCTCACCTCCGTCGCCGCGCGTCGATCGTTGAGTGGGATCACTCTGCTCTCTCTCCAAAATCGTTTACCGTTTGAGGGCGCCCCAATAAATACCGCTAGTTTTCCACAGTGCGAGTCCCACCTTTGTACGTTAGCGCTTTTCATTTCTCCGCCCGTGGTTCTCCAGCTCCTAACGCAATCGAGTGCTTAGGGCTCCTCCATTTTGGCCTTGTTCACCCATGCCTAGCGCAGGTGCTAATCGCGCATCAAAAATCACCTCCTTTTCCCGATCCGGGGTTCCCAGAGGCTACTTTGACCTCCTGCATAGTCTCCATGGGCCTCGGTCAGCGTGCTTTAACCGAGGTCCTCGTCGTTCCACGCTGGCTGCCATTACCACTGGTTCAGGGTGTTTTTTATCGTTGTTTTGGATTCTTTAAAGATTTGTTTCGTCCCAATACAATCATGATTCTTTGACAG
>APFE031453329.1:29785-53852 GCA_000404065.3 Pinus taeda
TCTCCTTAATGACATAGGGCCCTAACCAGTGCATTTTGAATTTCCCTGGAAATTTATCAAACTTGTTGTCATATAACAAAACCAGGTCATTTACCTTAAAGGTGCATAGCCTAATGTGTTGATCATGCCATGATTTTCCGCACTGATTTTGGACATGTTGGTAGAATCCAGCTAGAAATCTCTCTTCCTCAAGCTCAGCCAGTTGCACAAGCCTCTCTTCCAGGGCTTCGCAATCCATCAAACCCATAAGTGCTACTATGCGTAGACTAGGCATAATGTATTCCAAGGGCATCACTGCTTGAACGCCATATACAAGCCTAAAAGGTGTCTATCTAGTCAACTTTTTTCATGTCGTCCGATAGGCCCATAGAATTGCAGGTATGCGTAGGTCACCAAGCACTTCACTGAGCATTGCAAACCTTGGTTAGCACATTTTCCAACACCTTATTGAATGCTTCCACCATCCCATTAGCCTGTGAGTGATAAGACATGTTCTTCTGGTGATATGCCTGAAATTCCTCTGTCAGTGCGCTAATCATCTCGTTCAGAAAGTGCGTACTGTGATCACTCATCAAAACCTTTGGACATTTGAATCACATCAGTACATACTCAAAGAGGAATTTCACAGTGGTTGTGCCTATGCAATCCTTCACAGGCTGTGCCTCCGCCCATCGAGTAAAATAATCAACTGCAGTGATAATGCACCATGCTCCTATATTCTTCCCTTGGGGCTGAATGGGTCCCACAAAATCTATCGCCCATTTCTCAAAGGGTTGTAAAGTCATCTGTGGGTTCAGAGGCAGCTCATTCCTCCGCGATGGTCTACTAGCCCTTTGACACACATCACACGCCTTGCAGTAAGCTTTTGAATCTAGATGGAGGGTTGGCCACCACAACCCTACGCATAGAACCTTCTGCGTGGTCATTCTCCCTGCATAGTGACCTCCTATGGTGCCCCCATGAGCATCCACGAGGATACTGCTCCTTTCAAACTCTGGTACATATCATCGTAATACTTCACCAGGCCCCATTTTGTACAGATGCTCAGCAATGATAGAAAAGTCTACCATGCTCACCATTAACTCCTTCTTCTTTTGGACGGTGTAACCTTCCGGGCCAGTTCCTGTCATTAGGAAGTGTATGATGTCTTCAAAGTGACCATCTGCTACGCGTACTACAAATAGTTGCACATCAAGCAATTCCTCCTCCTCTTCCCCTATTTCAATGTGCGACAGATGGTATGGTCCCACATTCATTGGTCCAGGCTTCACAATAACCTCAAAATCATACTCTTGGAACAATAACAACCACCTATAGATTCTCCCCCCAACACAGGCTTATTGACCAAGTATTTCAACGTGGAATGATTCGTATACATCTTAAAATGTCCATCCAACAAATAGTGTCTAAACTTCTGGAGCGTGTATACCATGGCTAACCCTTCATGCTTGGTGGCGGAATAGTTCTTCTCAGCCTTGGATAACCTCCTGCTTGTGAACGCTATAGGATGGTATAATTCTCCTCCGCCATCTTGTGTTAGTACTGCTCCCAGTGCTATACATGACGCGTCTACATGTACATGAAACTCCTTCTTCCAATCTAGGAAGACTAAGATTGGCGCGGTGACCATTTTCTCTTTCAATACATCCAAGATTTTCTTAGAGTCCTCATTCCAACAAAATGTGACATATTTTTTCAATAACTTCTCCATATGCACGGTGATCTGGGCATAACCCTTGATAAACTTCATGCAATACCCAGAATGTCCTAAGGTTGCACGCAGCTATTTCACACTCCTCGGCGCCTCCAAGTTAAGTATCATTGTGATCTTTGTGGGATCTACCATCAGACCCTCTCTAAAAACCACATGACCCAGCAGGGTCTCAAAAGGAACACAAAACAGGCATTTCTTCAAATTAAGTGCAATATGGTACCTTCGACAAGCATCTAGCATCAGGAGAGAACTTGCCACATCAGGTTTTACCAGCCCAAACACATTCCAGTCATTAAAGTACACCTCCAAAAACTTATGAATAAATTCCTTGAATGCAGCAATGACTATGCGCGAAAAAATCGCAGGCGCATTTTTCAATCCAAAAGGCATTACAGTGTACTGAAAACATCCCCACTCAGTCACGAAGGTCATCTTGCCTCTATCCTCTAGCATGATTTTGATCTAATGGTACCCAAAGAACCCATCAGTGAAGGAGTACGCTTCCTGGCCACCTACATTATTCAATACCTCATCAGTGAACAGAGTCGGGAAAGGATCATGTATGCAAGTGTCATTCAACTTCCTAAGATCTATGCATATCCTTATTTCATCCTTTTGCTTATTTTCCTGTACCACCATTGGGCTCACCCAATCAGATTCTTCTACAGGTTCAATGATGTCTATCACGAGCATCTTGTCCAGCTCTAAGAAGACCTTTTCCTTATACTTCAGATTGAGATGGTAAGGTCTTTGCTTAGTTGTCTTCGCGTTGGGTTTTAACGTGATCTTCATAACACCCAGATCTCTTATTATCCCTTTTAGCTTCGTAAACTTGGTAGGGAACAAATCCTGTTATTCACGGAGCAATTCAATGACCTTATCCACCATCGTGTCATCCCAATAATCTCCAATCTTCACAAATTTGGGCTCCACCTCTGTACCAATATTTACCTGTTTCATTTTCAGTGGCACAGTTATATGAGGATTCTCAATATGTGGTCCCTCAACCTTGTGGTAACCCTCTATTTCAAAGATGTTTATCTTCCACAAATCCTCATCTTCTTCTTCAACAGTCACGTTATAGCATTCCAGTGCATGGCTCAACTGAGTAGTCCAATCGGGTTGAATCAGATCCAAAGGATCCTATGGTATCCTAAAGATTGTTGTTTTCACTTCTTGTAGAACTTCATCAATATAGTCAAACCCATATTTAAAGTTGAATGTCATTATGAATCCTTCATGCAAAATATCCCATTCACCTGTACCATGGAGGAGCTATGTCTCCAAGTACCAGTTCATCGAGATGACATCCAAGTTATGACAGAACAAGTGTATCCATTCAGGTTGGGGCTTCGCTCCATAAGCCTTAGCCCATTTGGCCAAGTGCGCGCGGGGATCATCCTTCCCATCATATTTATCTATCATTCATACCTTTGGCTTCCAAAATCATGTTCTCATCATCCTCTTGCACTCGTGCCAATCATCAAAGCTACCCTTGTGTGTACCCCAACATATTGCGAGCGTAACGTGCTGATCCGAAATTGGATCCTTAAATTCTCTTAAACCTACCTGAACTCTGTAAAAGTTCATACCAAAGTTTAAAGTCTTATGGATGCCTAAGCCTATCAGAAATAACCTCTGAACAACGACAATTTGTAGCCAGCACAGAGCAACGAGGACCTTCGGTCAAAGCGCATTGACCAGTGGTCCATGGGGACTGTGCATGGCGCAAAAATGGCAGTTAGGAGGCTTAGACCAAAAAATGGAGGTTGTTTACGATGCGTTATTAGTGCAAACGCTGGTCAAAACCCCTCGAGAAAAAAAGGCCCGAGTGCTCAGTCACAAGGGGAACCAAGAAATCGTGGGAGAAGCGCTAAAATAGACAGTGGGTCCTGCACTCCAAAACCGGCGGTATATCGGAAGCGTTTCGGGTGGTAAGCGAGTTTGTTAGAGGACCCAACGATTCCATACGTTGGATGATGCGTGTCCGGCGGATGAGAGAGAAAACCACCTCTCATCATGGGCTAATATTCGAGCAAGTCAACCGTGCGATCTGGAGGCCCCAGATCTAACGGTAGATATTGCACCAAATGGATGATTGGCCCCGAGGGAGAAATAAGCCACGACACATAAAGATTTGAAGTCCAACGTGGACGATGAGTTGGCAGAGATTTGTGTTTCACAGGCATTCTTGGAATAAAATGGAAATAACGGTCGTTTCAAATGATCGAGTGTTTTCGGTGAACCTAACACTTATCCATTACGGAACAGGTGGCCATTTCCCTATGAGGTGATGCAGTGACTGTAACAGCCAAAAAGAAGGGAGACGAACAAGCGAAGAGAAAGAGGAAACGAATAGTTGGCGAAAGGAATGGTTCTAAGAGCCACGGATAGATAGAGAGTAAAAGGAGAAGAAAAAGCGAACAGTAAGAAGATGCTGAATGTGTAGAGAGTCTGGGGAGTCACTCGGAGGTCAAGTGGAAAATCCAGAGAGCTCAATTGATAGCAGCATATTGTTGTTGGAGTTGCTTGGAAGTCAAGCGACTCACAGAGGCATGTAAAAGGCTGGGAGAAAGAGCTTAGAGAAGATAGAGCCAGAGCCAAGACCCAGAGCAAGCGCCAGAAGCGAGAGCTGAGAACCAAAACTAGAGCCCGAGCCATAGAGCCATAGCTAGAGTCAAAGCCACAGCCAGAGCAAGAGCTAGAGCCAGAGCTAAGAGCCAAAGCTAGAAAGCCGAAGAGCTCCAAGAGCCAAGGGATAGGATGGTGTTCTGAGCCCAATGTCCCTGTATAAAACATTGGAGTTAAGTGTAACACTTGTAAAAGAACTATTGCCATAATCCCAGAGAGCCTAATCGAGTTGATTAGAGCTCAAGGAGATGTAGCCCAAGATATCAGGGTGAACTCCATATTATACTATTGTCTTATGTGTTTGTTTTTATTTCTACTTTAACTACTATTATATGCATATATATATTAGTTTAAGTACCTTCCCATATCAGCACAAACAACAGATTTTAAAGTAAATAATCAGCTGAAAACAAATACAAGCATACACCCATATTGTCAAGCATTTCTTATTTCAGCATTAGTTAATCAAATAGACTTGGGAAAATTTAAAGCTTTGGAAGTGGGAGAGGTTCTTGTAAGTTAGACAAGAAGCCTAAGAGCCCCATTTTTAGATCAGGTAGTATTAGAGTTTAATATTGATTAACCCCACCTTCAAAGAAGGTTGTAACAGAATGCTTGATTGACAGGGCAAAGATTGCTTGTCTGAAAGGTGTTTTGATCGTATGCTTGGTTGCAAACTGACTATTTCTTGAGTTTGTAGAGGTGAAGGGAAAGCTATTGAAGGCATTCTTCTATCCCAAAGGACCTCGGGGCAATCCTTGAAGCATAAGAGGTTTGTTGCAAAAGTTTGTTGAATAGGCTCTTTATTAATCTTGTTTGAAGTTCTTTTATGCTCTTTAAAATGACAACTTCTGCAAGTGACTTCTCAAATTCTTCTTGCTCCTGAAGTTCCTTTAATGGAGACATGAAGCAATATTTGTCCACCATGATGGATATGGTGAGAGAAATGTATGAGCAAAGGCCTAAGTATTTGGATCTTGGCTATGGACAGTCTTATGGAGAGAGTTCCAAAGCTACCATGAAGGCCATTGAAACAGTTCCCAAAAGGAGTTTCATTGTAGGTCCCCTACCCCAAAAGTGTGAGGATTGTGTTCAGGAGGAATGCAATAGCTTGGAACATCATTCGCATGATGTAGGTGTTCAGAAGCACATACTTGAACTAGAGGGTTGTGGAAACTCTGACAACCTTGAAGAAAGCGATGGTGTTCCAAAGGGAGCCACTCCTTTATTTGCTTCACCTCCTCATGAAGGAAATAAAGGTGAAAGAGGTAGGTATAAATATGGTTCTAAACACATTCCTTTTGATTTTATAAAGCATGGAAAAAGAATTGCATGTTCCTTTTGTGGTTTGGATAACCATTATGTTTCTAGATGTTGGAAGAGGATGGCCACATACAAAAAACTTTTGAAGGAAAAGAAGCAAGCAGCCAAAGGCCCACAGGACAAGGCAAATCATGTTGTCAAAAGGATGCATGTGTGTTGTTCTTACTACCATAAGCAAGGGCATCTTGCTGAAAGGTGTTGGAATTTGAATCCAGCACTGCTTCCACCAAAGCTGAAGGAGAAGGTGGAAAAAGAAAATGGCAAGGATGGAAATAAAGATTCCAAGATTGATGTTGTTCAGGATGATTCACATAGTGATGCTGATGTGCAAACAAAGGAGGGACCTTTGAAATGGATTGGTAAGAAATGGTTAGAATTCTTATCCAATTAAGGCTGCATGTCTAGTGATGCATCTGTTTGCATTTCTTTGTCGAATAAATGCAAGTTGCGGAATCTTACCAAAATGGTAAATAGAAAGAAGCTGAGTAGGAAACTCACTCTATTGTTGCAACAATATGTTCATTTCATCTTCAAAAGTACAGTGTACTTAAGCGAAAATTGAAATATGGAATGCATGCGTGAGAATGAGATGCATGTGATGTTGGCTTTGGAAAAGTTAACTTGGTTTCTAAAATGGAGATAAGGATGAAGTGTTTCATCTTTTGGAAAAGAGTCCTAAAGGTCTTTTTCCTACATGCTCGACTTGAAGGGTCATTTGTTGTAAAGGCATGTTTTATTGGCTTTTCATTTTTATGTAGATGTAAGACATGGAAGGGTTCACAAGATGTGAAATATGTTTCTTTGTTGAAGCAGGAGTTAGCCCATGCAGTTGTTGCCTGTATGCCTACTGTTGTTAACAATTGTTGTTGGCAGCTTTCCAAACATGTACAAATGAAAGTTTTGTGGAGTAGATGTACTTCACATTTGTTTGAGCCACCTTGGATCAAGGATGAAGGCAAAGAAGCTCAAACTACCTTCTGTAAACTTCACAGCAGAGGTTCTGCATGAATTCAAGGAGGAAAATCGTTCTTCTTGAGATGACCAACCCATCCAAGAAGGAAAGTGGTTAGAGATTTTGGCTCAAAGGCATTATGCAAAGGCAAGTGTAGGGAGGAGTGTTGTGACTCTCATTTACTGCTCAGATCAGTATATTAGTCTTTTGGTGGACCAAATGTTCTTTTAATGGGAAGGCTTGATCCGAAATTGGATCCTTAAACTCTCTTAAAGCTACTCGAAATTTGTAAAATCTCATACCGAAGTTTAAAGTCTGGATGTTGAAGCCTATCAAAAAAAACCTCTAAACAATGAAAATTTGTAGCTAGCACAGAGCAATGAGGACATTCGGTCAAAGTGCATTGACCGGTGGCCCATGGGAACTGTGCATGGTGCAAAAATGGCAGTTATGAGGCTCAGACCCAAAAACGGAGGCTGTTTGCTAGGGAAAACCCATCGAGAAGAAAAAGCCTCGAGTGCTCGGTCATAAGGGGAACCATGAAACCGTGCGAAAAGCACTAAAACAGATGGCGGGTCCTGCGCTCCAAAATTGGCAGTATATCATAAGCATTTCAAGTGGTAAGCGTGTTTGTTAGAGGACCCAACGATTCCATACGTTGGATGATGCGTGTCCGGTGGATGAGAGAGAAAATTTCCTCTCATCGCAGGCTAACGTTCGAGCAAATCAACCGCGTGATAAAAGTGATAACCGTAGGATATGGAGGCCCCATATGTAACGACGGAGATTGCGCCCAATAGATGACTGGACTTGAGGGAGAAATAAGCCATGGTGCATAAATATTTGAAGTCTGACGTGGATGATGAGTTGGTAGAGATTCGTGTTTCGCGGGAATTCCTGGAATAAAATAGAAATAACAGTTGTTTCAAACAATCAAGTGTTTCCGGTGAACTTGACACTTATCCGTTACAGAACAGGTGGTTGTTTCCATGTGAGGTGATGCAGTGACTGCAACAGCCAAAAAGAAGGGAGACGAACAGGCAAAGAGAAAGAGGAAACGAATAGTCGGGGAAAGGAATGGTTCTAAGAGCCACGGACAGGCAGAGAGTAAAAGGAGAAAAAAAAGCGAACAGCGAGAAGATACTGAATGCGCAGAGAGTATGGGGAGTCACTTGGAGGTTGAGTGGAAAAGCCAGAGAGCTCAACTGACAGTAGCATATTGTTGTTGGAGTTGCTTGGAATTCAAGCGACTCACAGAGGCATGTAAAAGGCTGGGAGAAAGAGCTTAGAGAAGCTAGAGCCAAAGCCAAGACCCAGAGCAAGCGCCAGAAGCGAGAGCTGAGAGCCAAAACTAGAGCCCAAGCTATAGAGCCAGAGCTAGAGTCAGAGCCACAGCCAAAGCAAGAGCCAGAGCCAGAGCCAAGAGCCAGAGCTAGAAAGCCGAAGAGCTCCAAGAGCCAAGGAATAGGATGGTGTTCTGAGCCCAATGTCCTTGTATAAAACATTGGAGTTAAGTGTAACACTTGTAAAAGAACTATTGCCATAATCCCCAGAGCCTAATCGAGTTGATTAGAGCTCAAGGAGATGTAGCCCAAGATATCAGGGTGAACTCCATATTATATTGTTGTCTTATGTGTTTTATTTATTTTTGCTTTAACTACTGTTATATGCATTTATATATCAGTTTAAGTACCTTCCCATATTAGCACAAACAACAAATTTTAAAGTAAAAAATCAGCTGAAAACAAATACAAGCATACACCCATATTGTCAAGAATTTCTTATTTCTGCATTGGTTAATCAAATAGACTTGGGAAAATTTAAAGCTTTGGAAGTGGGAGAGGTTCTTGTAAGTTAGACAAGAAGCCTAAGAGACCCATTTTCAGATCACGTGTTGTGCCTAGTCCAAAGCCTAGAAGCACTGCTTTTCTATACCTCCCTCTCAAATGCATCCAAAAATACATCTACATCATTCAGACCATTGTAAGTGGGAAAATTTCTTACCTCTGACGATACACAGTGGAGCGACTGGGTCATCATGTTACAACTCAGCTTGGTTACTTCATGTAATCGATTTTTCCAGCGCTCTAATTCTTCATCAGAGTCTGAGGTGCAGGAACTCTCGCGATCCCATGTAATTCATCCATCTGCTATCAAATTCACCCAATCTTGGTCTCGCACTGTTATCTTTTATATGCAGTCCAAATCGTCATCACTTTCGTAATCGCGGACTGGTTCGGTATAGCGCAATTCTTCTGCGGGATGTAGGGGTACTATTACGCAGAGCAATTTCTTCTAAAATATCATCTTTCGCTTCTTTAGGTTGATTACCTTGTTCATATCAGTAGCCTAATCAATTCCAAGGAGCGTAGGGTAGGGGTTGCTGTCATCCACAATTTCTATTACTTCAAAGTCAGTCAATGCACTCGCACCTTCAATATCTACAGTTATTCCTTGCAGTTTTCCCATGGGGATGATCTTCTACTAATTTTCCATTCTTAACTAAATCAAAGACCATTGCAGCGTGGGTCTTCCCATCTGCTCCTAAGTATGCTTTGGTAAAACGTTCGCGTCTGACCCCAGATCCAAAATAACCTGATCCATTTCATATTCTCCTATCTGCACGGTCAGTCTCATCTTTCTTCCTGTCCTTTCTTTATGCTTACCAATCTTCTGTACCATGCGCGGTTCACCCAGATTGTTTCCAACACATCTATTTATAAGCTCTTGTAACCCCTTTACGCATTTTTTATCACGCAGTAGCTTCATGTAGGTTTCTAGAAAGGTCATAAGCATAGAAGGGTCCATTTCTTGATCAAGATTATCCTTCCTCCCTGAGGTGGAGGCCTCAGGGAAGCTATTCTTTGCCTCCATGAAAATTTCATATGTGTGCTCCAAATCAAATTTAGCCTCCTTCACTAGAGCTTTTCGAAACTGTGCGTTGTCTTCAGGTTGTTTCCCCTTATCATCGCCCATTGCAATTCCACTTCGGAGCACTATGTTCACATTTGGATCCTCTTCATGAGGCTCAGACCTCATCATCTGTAGGTTCTCAATTGGCTGAGGTGGTAACACCCCTTTGTCACGTATCCTCACTATTAGCATAGGACAATCCTCTGTCTCATGATGAAAATGAGTACAATATTTGCACATTGGTCACATTGGGTTAGTGCATTCATAGGCATAATGTCCTCGTCCTCCACAGTTGTAACAAATCAGCTGTCCTCGACCTCTGCCAGGTCCTCCTCCACCTCAGCCTCGTCCGTGCCCCTGAAATCTTGTCCACGCCATCCCAGCGCTCTGGTCAGGGGGGGAGCATTTCTACCTTAACCCTATAGTTAGGTGTTTTGTCCATCATCAATTCATAACTTCGGCAGTTGTGCTCGTCATTCCCTACTAACCTGTAGAGGTTGCAGAATAGTTGTTGCGGTGTTTGTAAAAACTTCTGCAGCAAATGACAGTTATCAATTGTATGTTTCCCTACTACCTGACATATAGTGCACCACAACACAGGCCCTACGCATAGTCCTGCTTGGGCTTCTGGCCTCAAAGGCATCGATCCTCCTCCTGCAATATAGTTCGCAAAGACTGGGCAGTCGTACTCGTCATGCCCCTGACCTTTACATTTCAGGCACCATACCTCTTCGCGCACCTCCATCGAACTATTCTTTCCTGCTTCAAACTTTACATTTCAAGGCAAAGCTTTTGCAATTGCGCATGGATCTGCTGAACCCCCAGATTTGGATCTTGCATTGGTGTTTCATGTAGTCTCATTGAAATCTCCAAGACCTATGCTTGAGTCATAATCTTCTATTGTGACAGTGCAACCCTTAGGTGTGGCAAGAGCAAAGCCATGAACCATTCGCGTTGTTGTCAATCTGCTAAGTTCATATTGGCTTCGTGGATTTTGCACTTCAACCTCTAATCCAATTCCCAAGGTGTCTCACCTAGTTTCATCACGATCTCCTTGAACCCCATAATCGACTCTGCTTCGAATTTAGGACTACTGAATTCTTTATTCAGCGCAGTCTGGATGTTTGCCACTCCAACATTTGGGGTATCATTAGAGTACTTGATGTACCAAGTTAGCGCGTGATCCTGCAAAGCACTAACCAATGTTGCCTTCTTCATGTGATCATTTGTGACGCCCTGAGCTTCCCATACAGCTTTCACAACGAACCAAAACTGGTGTGAGTCCTCATTTCCCAGGCCTTTGAACAAAGGTAGCTTTAATGAATTTGCCATGCTGAACTATGGTGAAGTTGGTGGTGGTATGGGTGAAGTCACAGGTGATGGTGGCAAAGTTGGAGGTGGTGTAGGTGGAGGTGGGAGTCACGGGAATCCTTGCTTTATTAACTGAACTATGGTTCATGGAGAATCCTACGCTAGTCCCTCTTTGTCACTTAACAGCGGTGAGATCAGTGGGCTA
The DNA here is from genome assembly GCA_000404065.3 of Pinus taeda. NCBI lineage: Eukaryota > Viridiplantae > Streptophyta > Pinopsida > Pinales > Pinaceae > Pinus > Pinus taeda. Next base: position 40,835 of record APFE031453329.1, read on the forward strand.
TACACAAGACCCTTTCTTCCTTCGTTTATGTAAGTCTTTCCACTTCACATAGCTCTAAACATCAAGGTAGCTGCATAACCTATTTTTCACATAATAACATCTTAATCTAGGTATTTAAGGACTTCAAGTACTTACCTCACAGACCTTTGAAAAAGTGCCACTCCGCCTTGCTATAACTAAATAAGGTATTGATTGCGAATTCATTCACAAATGTGATTGAGCCAATGATCAACAGCATGGGCAATCTTATCCTCAGAGGCTTCCAGTCTCTGTACCAGCTCTGGGGTTCAGACAATATGACCGTCAAGTCTCCACCTTCGTTGGCTATCCGCTAGCTTCATGATCCACTCATATAACTCAACTGGAAAGGAACAGAAAAATATCTCATTGATTTCTGTATACAGGTACCTGTCTAGCCACTATTCCTTTTTCAGACGCGGATTTCCATTCTCTTACACCACAAATTCATGGATATTCCTATCCAACCAGTCTTTGACCTCTTTCTTAGTTGGATTCCAGTGATATGACAATGCACATCCCTCATGCAGACTCTTGTCCTGGAAACGTAACCATTTTTTGGACGTGTGGAGCCTGACCCAGGTTCAGCGTTAGTTAGCCAAACAAATCCCCAGACTACTAGCCCTTCGGGCATCAGCCAATGGACTGCAGACCGAAGTCTCACCTGAAGTAGTATGGGGGGATGCTGGAACCAAGTTTCTACACCCTGAGTTGGTCATGATGTCGGTTTATATCCTTTGTTCCTACTTTCGCGTAGGTCACTAAGCTTTAGGGCTCTGTCATTCTAGCCCTTTATTCCACCCTTCAGCAGCTCCATGAAAGTGTGCAACTGAACTTCGTGCGACCTTAACCCATGATCCAGGTACTTTCGTGTTGTTATGATAGCATATTATATAGGTTCCCAAGTTATCTTAATTTTTTTACTTATCACAATTAGCACCGCGTAAACTAATATTCTTACTTGCGTTCAATTAACCAATATAATCAAATATATTTTCACATCACATAAACATTGTAAATTAAACCAAAAATGCAATATAACCAGATGTAGTAACAAGAAATAAATACACAGAATTTGTGAAATACTCTTCTTTATCGATATCTTCATACTATTACAGACTCTATCTTCCCTGCGCACACAGCTGCAGGTGTCCACGGACTCAGCTGTGGACTTCCAACCTAGGCCTCTGCACACTTAGCTGCAAAGCCTCTACCTACGCTAAGACTCAAAACACTTAAACTTCTCTACCAAGACTCTTCACTTCATTCTTCTCCCAAACTTCAGACTTCTTAGAGCTTAATTACTTAGCTTCTTTTTATATAATCCCATGGTCCGCAGACCATGGGTGGATCTTTACAGCCGACTTTACACTTTACAAAATAAGGGCAAACAACCCTTTATGACTCTTGAAACCTTCGTGCTCTGCAACCACAAAATAAGGAGACTTTACAACTTTATTAAACAATTGACCCAAAAGATGGGCTTTTAGCCCCAAAACTATCCTTAGGGGATCCTGTTCCCAACAGCTTCCAGGCAGGGCTCCTCTACACAGCAGCAACAAATGGATAAGGTCATGGAGGAGTACAGGGACATTTTCACCTCACCCACAAGGGTACCTCTGCACTGTCAGGTCAAGCACTCCATTGATTTGACCTCGAGCACACCGTTGCCAAATGGACCAATCTATCAACACTATATTCTGGAGAACGATGAGATCAAGAGGCAGATTTAGGAACTACTGTAGAAAGGACACATCAAGCCAAGCTCATCACCCTGTGGGAGCCCGATTGTATTGGTATAGAAAAAGGATGGGACCTAGAGGATTTGTATTGGCTATCAGGCGCTGAACAAGATCACTGTCCAAAATAGGTACCCAATCCTGGGGATTGATGACCTTTTGGACCAGATCAATGGGGCCAAATATTTCAGCAATATTGACTTGAAATTAGGTTATCACCAGGTACCTATCAAACCCTACGATGTGTGGAACACTGCCTTCAAACCCAAGGAGGGCCTTTTTGAATGGTTGGTCATGCCGTTCGGATTGACGAACGCCCCTGCAACCTTCATGAGACTAATAAACGACATCTTGCGGCCCCTCACCAATGCATTCATGGTGGTGTGCTTAGATGACATCCTGATCTTCAGCCAAAGTTGGGAAGAGCACTTCCACCATATTTGACAAGTCCTTCAAACCCTTTGACAACACAAGTTGTGTGCTAACTTGGAGAAATGTACCTTTGGCTTGACCCAGGTTCAATATCTGGGGTACATCATTGATGATCAAGGTGTACATGTGGACCCATCCAAGATACAAGTCACTCAGGATTGGCTACCCCAACAACTCTAATAGAGCTCCACAACTTTTTGGGTCTTACCAATTTCTACTGTAGGTTCATGTTAGGGTTCTCTCTTACCACTTGGCCCTTAAGTCAAGTCACCAAGGGCGGAGCAAAAGCCAAGTTATTTTGGTCAGAAACCTAGTAGTGGGCATTGTCTGCATTGAAGAATCGCCTCTGTTCTACACCACTGCTTACATTAGCAGACCTGCAACCACCATTTGAGATTAAGACATATGCCTCTGACTATGCTATTGGTGCAGTTCTTACTCAAGATGGGCATCCAGTGGCTTACCACAATGAGACTTTTTTATACACAATCTGAAAGTACCCCACTTACGACAAAGAAATGTATTCCATTGTGCAGGCATGTCGTCAATGGAAGAATTACATTATGGGGAAGGAAACAGTCATCCACACAAAGCACTATTCTCTACAGTTCATACAGACATAAAGGAAGTTGCAGAACGATCGTCATCAGAAATGGTCCACCTATTTGCAACAATTCCATTTGAACATTAAGTATAAGAAGGGTAGAACCAATAATGTCGCAGATTACCTCAGCCAACCACCGGTCATGGTGCTAGTCACTGTGCTCGACTACTGTGGGTACAAGACATCAGGGTGGCCTCATCTTTACAAGAGTGATCCAAAATTTGGTAGCATATACCAGACACTCCTGGAAGGGAAGAAAATTCCAAATTTTCACCTTCAAGATGCACTGTTATGCCACTTGGGACACATATGTGTTCCTTCAAGTGAGCGTGCCAAGATGCTTTGGGAGGCGCATTACAGTCGGTCGGTAGATATTTCAAAGTAGATAAAATCGTGACGGTATTGCAGTTGTATTTTTATTGGCCAAAACTTCATCAAGATGTTGGGAAGTACATTAGATCTTACATCACCTATGCCATTGCCAAACCAACCATCAAGAAGCAAGGCATTTGTACTCCTCTACCTAGTCCAAGTCGCACTTGGGAATATGTCCCCATGGATTATATGTCGGGCCTTACTTCTACTAAGCACGACAACAATTTTGTTTTCGTGGTCGTCGACAGATTCTCTAAGATGGCCATCATGGCGGCCTGCAAATAGAGTATCACAATAGAGGCCACTGCTAAGCTCTTCTTTGACTGAGTGTGGGTACAATTTTAAATCCCACCGTCCATTATCTCAAATTGGGACAACATATTCCCGAGTGAATTTTGTTCAAGTCTCTGGTCAATGTTGGATACAAAACTCACTAAGTCCATGACTTTCCATCCTTAAACTGATGGCCAGATAGAGGTTGTCAACAGGATGATCATACACATTCTGCACATGTACAACTCGAAGCATGTGTGCACATGGGATGAAAGTGTCTCCTATGTCCAACACAGCCACAATAGAGCTCTCCATAGCTCAATAGGCCACATCCCCTTTCAGGTAGGGCTGGGATTTCATCCATTATGCCCCATTGATGTGGCCATACCATTTGTAGCCACTCAGGTAGATTCGGCTCATGTGTAGTCCGAAGCTGAAAGGGCTTACAACTTCATTAAGCACATTCAACACATCTTCCAATAGGTCCATGATATATTGGACAGATCCAATGCTAACTACAAGTAGTGCCATGATCAACATCGAGTTCTGCACAAATTCCAGGTGGGCGACAAAGTTTGGCTACATTTGTAGAAGGAGCACCTTGTTGGACCCCATCGCAAGCTTCGCCCACTCCAATATTTTCCATACACCATCACCAAGGCCTTGAGGGACAATTCCTTCGAGCTCAGCATCCCACCGTTCCTTGGTCTACACCCATTGTTCAATGTAAATTGCCTTCAGCCATACTTTCCACCATTATTGGACACATCTGACATTGCAGAACAACTCACAGCAACAAAGCTCAACCCAGACTGTATGGAACAAGCCACAACTGATCAAATCATGGACACAAAGATCAAGAACACTCGAAAACAGAGGATACAACTATATTGAGTTGTCAAAGTAGGCCAACTCCTTCACCAAGGCAAATGGCTCACCGCAAACTAAGTTCAGCAGAAGTTTCCTCATCTCATGGAGGAACTCAACACAATGGGGACCATTTCTTCCTAAGGGAGGAGGACCAATCTAGGTGGATATTGGTGGCCACCCACCTATTCCACTTGGATGCTCACCATTGTTTCTTTTTGTTTTTCAATTTCCTTAATTGTAGCATTGTTTACTATTTTTGGCAATTTTTCAGGTCCTAAACTTCCAAAGCCGTTTTGAGGCCCTAAACGATGTTTTTTTGGAACAATTCCTCTGGTGATTTTAGAGGTAATTGTGCTAGAATTTCTATTCCATGGAGAGATATTTCCAATGTGGTATCATACGCATCAAATGGAGATAATATGACCAAGTTATGACCCAAGGAAGTTGGTTTCCCAGTTAACCCCAACAGGGCCCATAAACTCTTGGTGTTACATCTCCTCGGGTTAGGGTTTTGGTTGTTTATGGTTTTATCTTATTATTCAATAATAAAAAGGCCCTTGACCCTCATTGTAGCTCAGTTCAGAGGCACGTAGCCACCACATCTCTTCTCAAAGATAAGCTATCATCGCTCAAGCTATCTGATTTCCATTTTGTTTGTAAGCATAGTTCAGTATTTTTCTATTAATGAAATGATATGTTTTTCTACTACATCTATGTCTTTATGAGTATATAGATAAGTTGTTGTGTTGTTGTTTAAGTTCAAATCAATGTTATCAGAGCGGTCTAATCTTTCTTTGTTTTTCTTTGCATGTCCCCAACGAGGTTAGGGTATAAGGCTTTAGGGCTCGATCTGGTTTAGCCATTGAAGGATCAATCTCGCAAAACCCGACGATCTCCCATGGCAGAAGAAAATAAAGACGAGTGGTAGGATATCCTTTCAAAATGTTACTCGAAGAAGTCCTCGAGCGACAAAGGGTCGCGATGATAGATAACTTTACCCAGATCCTTTGACGGTTACCCACAGGCAAAGCATCTTCATCCAACATCCACTCTAGTGGCGCCACTCCTTTTAAGGTACAAGTTAACTTCTATATTCCCATATTCAAAGGCTCATAGATGCAAACGTCGTAGATAAATGGTTAAATCTATTGGAAGGATATTTTTCAGTTCATGACTTTTCTAATCGAGAAAATATTACATATGCACTTCTCAAAGTGCCCCACACGTGAAGGACTGGTGGGAAACCTACTGAGAACAAAAGGATGAGAGTTAACCCTCATTGTTTTCAGCTACAACCACTTGGAATTCTTTTTGAGATGCCATCAAGGAACAGTATTACCCTGTCGGGAGCTATGAATATAAATACATAAATTGGACCACACTATGACAAGGAAGGGACCAAGATGTGTTGGAGTTCATAAATACTTTCCATACCCTTACCATGGAGTTGGGTATCAAGGATACTGAGTGGAATTTGGTGCTCAAGCACCGGGGCTGTCTACAAAAATACATCCAGGACGAGATGTAGTTCCTGGACATTTGCTCACTCGGCACGACGTATCAATATGCTATAAAGATTGAGCAAAAGTTTAAACAGAAGAAGCGGGACTTTGGATCTGTGAATCCAAAGCACGGAAAAGGCGCCCCCAAACCACAGAACAAGGGACCAAGCCAAGGTAGGGCTACCCAAGACAACCTGCCAAAGCCGCAAGTAAAGAACAACACCACGAAGATGAAGAAGGATACAGGAAAATGGTGTGAGTTCCATAAGAGCTCCACTCACAATTCAAGTGAGTGTCGGGCCAAGTAGTCACTGGTAGCCAAGCTGAAGGCTTCCGAATCAGACAAAGGTTCCGACTCTGAATCAAAACCTGAAAACGGGAATAACAAAGTGAAGAAGATCATTGATTTGGAGCCCAGTGCCACCATGGCCACCAAAAAGATCTAGAAAAATGAGCCTGAAGATCCAAAGGAGAGGAAACGCCTCTTCCACTCACAGATGTGGGTGAAGGGTTTTCCGCTACATTTCATTGTCAATAGCGGGAGCCAAAAGAACCTCGTTTCAATAGAAGTCATGAAGAGGTTGGGCCTAAAGACTACAACACACCCACATTCATACACCATCAGTTGGCTTCACCAAGGAAGAGATCTTACGTGAGCCAGCAATGTCGCCTTCCCCATAGCATTAAGCCATTCACATATGAGGTATTGTGTGGCGTTGCTCCTCTTGAAGTTTCTGATATATTGTTAGGACAACCATACTTGTGGAAGCTACATGTTGTATATGAATCTAGACCTCACTCTGTGATTATTACTTTGGCTAATACGTTGTACAGGATACCGGAGGTAGCCCCGCCTACCACAATCTCTTTGATCACTACAAAGCAATGCAGTAAAATCATTTCCTAAACCAGGAAATTTTTTTTCCTGATAATTCGCCCCCAAGGCAAGAAGAAGGTGATGAGCCTTGGTATTGCAACAAGAGCGCTGCAACTCCCAAGGCTACCGACTTAAATTATCAACCCGAGGTTCGTACAAACTTAAGAGGTATCGGCACTATATGTGCGACATATAATGTGTCCTTCCTTTGTTGTCATGATGTAATGGAGTGCATGTGCTAAAGTCAAATCCTAAACTAATTGTAGAAAGTGAAATGTTCGAAATGGAACCTTAACCTATTGCAAGAAAGAAAGTACAAGGAAAGAGATGGAAATTCAATGCTAAATCACACCATTTCCTAATTAACTGCCAAGAAACTATGCTTTGAAATAATGCTAAATTATCATGAACCAAGTGCTACTATATAAGAATGGAATTAAGAAGCATCAAACATCACTAATGTGCAAGTAAAGGGACTGAAATAAGTTTGTTTTTGTCTTTTTGTCTTTTCATGCAAAATCAAGTATGCAAACTAATGTCTTTTGGTGATGTGGCAAGTGAATTAAGGATGTTGTAGGATCGATGGAAGGGTTAGGAGATGGTTGGATGGTGGGGAAGACCCTTGGGAGGCTTTTGGTGACCTCCTATAGTTTTTCCATCAATTCGGCCTTAAAACAGGCCATTTCAGGAAAACCTACAGGATGTACTAGAAACCTACAGGACGATCCTGTAGGAATTACAGTGAACCCACAGGATACAACCGAGAGAAAAATATGAGGTGTTTGAGGTCATGGGAGGCCTATGAAAGGTGGTATATGGGTGGAATGGAGTGATAAAATGCATAGGATCACTTAGAACTCAAAACCAAAGTTGGGTGATGGATGGATTTGCTCAAAAAGCTTGGAGAAGTTTCCTTGTGAAATGATGAAATTGGAGAGGGTTTAATGACCAGGAAAATCAAATTCAAAGTGAATGGGAAAAAATTTGTTGTTAACTAGGATGCCTTAGGTCCCTATTCCAAGTGGAATCACTCAAAAAGACCTATGTTAACCCATTCTAAAAAAACAAAAGGAATTACTAGTCGAAAATCTAGAAATTCGAGAACTAGTGAGCTAGTAAATCTAAAAAATGCCTAACCAAATCAAGTGCAAATGCAATGGCGTAATTTTTGTTATTAACTATAATTATTTTTTGATATAATGCAAGTGGAATCAAGTCAATTGAAGCTTGTTAGCATGCTCTAAAAAATAGCAGAAATTTACTGTTCTTTTCTAAAATGGAGGTCCAGCAATCTAGATTTGGGAATGAGAAGACTAATCCAAGAAAATCAATGATTATTATGAACTTAAAAAGATTTTCCAAGGATGAAATAATGCTTTTTATCCTGAAAAAGAACTTACATAAATCATTTAACTCAATCCTACAACAAAATCATTAATACTATATGCAAAAATAGAAAGAAATAAAAACTAGAGATGCATGTGAATAAGCAATGAAAAGAAAGAAAGAAAATGATACAAAAGGGCTCTGAGGCTTCTAGGATGGCCAAGCCCAAGGAAACTCAGAGACCTATGGATGAGAACAAGATTTAGACGCTAAATATGACACCAATCTTTGTTATTTTCATCAATAGAATTACATCCCTACAAGAAAATACAATGGAGCTGCAAAAATACAAGCTCTCTCCACAATAAAACTAATGAAAAACTATCCCTAGAGGCAAATTCAACTTGGTACTTATAAAAAATTATTAGGAATCATTCCCCATGAATGGAGGAAGCTTTACCCACCAAAATCCCTTGATTAGTGGATCTAGTCCCCAATTCTAGGAATTTGCATTAAATGGCAGGGAACACATTCCTAGATTTTCTCAATCATTCCCTAGAGGAAAATTCGACTTGGTACTTATACAAAATGATTAAGAATTATTCCCCATGAATGGAGGAATATTTCTCCACCGAAATCCCTTGATCGGTGGATCTGCTCCCTTGATTGGTGGAACACATTCCTAGATTTTCTCAATCATTGGATTGCCACAATTTGTGCCATAATTCCATAATATCTTGTTGACTTATTATTTATTATTGATCCTCCAGTAGTAGGGAACAAGTCCCTATATTATATTCTCCTCCAACTCTTCATAATCTACCCAATATTCTCATAATATTCCACAAAAATAAATAATGTTAGACACAAATATTCAATTCCTAATGAATATATTAAAGTTAAAAATAAATTATCTAATGCAAAAAGAGAGGTTTAATGTGCTGAAGGATGGTCATATGCATTAATTTATGTTTTAAATTAGAGGCATGGGCCTTAATTTATGTCTAATTTAGAGGCCCATCAGAAGGTTGTGGTCACGGTTTCCAGGCAAGGCTCCTCTGCACAGCAGCAACAGATGGACAAGCTCGTGAAGAAATACAAGGACATTTTCGCCTCACCCAGAGGGGTACCTCTGCACTATCAGGTCAAGCACTCCATCAATCTAACCCCGGGCATGCCACTTCCCAATGGATCGATCTATCGACGCTCTGTTCTGGAGAACTATGAGATCAAGAGGTAGATTTAAGAACTACTATAGGAAGGACACATCAAGCCAAGCTCACCACCCTGTGGGAGCCCGATTGTATTGGTACAGAAAAAGGATGGGACCTAGATGCTCTGTATTGAATATCGGGCACTGAACAAGATCACTATCCAGAATAGGTACCCAATCCCGTGGATTGATGACCTTCTAGACCAGCTTAAGGGGGCCAAATATTTCAGTGAGATTGACTTGAAATCAAGTTATCACGAGGTGCCTATCGACCCTCCTATGTGTGGAAGGCTACCTTCAAATCCAAGGAGGGCCCTTTTGAATGGTTGGTCATGCCGTTCGGATTCATGAACGCCCCTGCAACCTTCATGAGACTGATGGAAAACATCTTACGTCCCTTCACCAATGCATTCGTGGTGGTGTATTTAGATGACATCTTGATCTCCAGCCAAAGTTTGGAAGAGAACCTCCACCATATTCAACATGTCCTTCAAACCCTTCGACAACACAAGTTGTGTGCTAACTTGGAGAATTATTCCTTTGGCCTGACCCAGGTTCAATATCTGGGGTACATCATTGATGATCAGGGTGTACATGTGGACCAATCCAAGATACAAGTCATTCGAGATTGGTCAGCCCCAACCACTCTAATAGAGCTCCACAGCTTTTTGGGTCTTGCCAATTTATACCGTAGGTTTTTGTTGGGGTTCTTTCATATCACTTGGCCTTTAAGTCAAGTCACCAAGGGTGGAGCGAAAGCATAATTCTTTTGGTCAGAAACCCAACAGTGAGCATTCTCCGATTTGAAGAATCACCTTCATTTTGCACCAATTCTCACATTACCTGACCTGCAACAACCATTTGATATTGAGACAAATGTCTCCTACTATGCTATTAGTGCAGTTCTTACTCAACATGGGCATCCAGTGGCTTAACATAGTGAGACACGTTCAGACACAGTCTGAAAGTACCCCACTTACGACAAGGAAATGTATTCCATTGTGCAGGCCTACCATCAGGGGATGCATTACATTCTAGGGAAGGAAATGGTCATCCACACAGACCACCGGCCTCTACAGTTCATACAGACACAATGGAAGTTGTAGAACGATCGTCATGAGAAATGGTCCACCTATCTGCAACAATTCCATTTGAACATTAAGTATAAGAAGGACAACACCAATAATGTCATTGATTGCCTCAGTCGTCCACCAGTCATGGCGCTAATCACTATGCTCAACTCCTGTGGGCATGAGACATCGGGGTGGCCGCATCCTTACAAGAGCAATCTGGAGTTTGGCAGCATATACCAGGCACTCCTGGAAGGGAACAAAGTTCCAAATTTTCACCTTCAGGATGCACTGTTATGCCACTTGGGACACATATGTGTTCCTTCAAGTGAGTGTGCCAAGATGATTTGGGAGGCGCACTACAGTAGGGTCGCTGGAAATTTTGGAGTAGAAAAAACTGTGGCGGTATTGGAGAAGTATTTTTATTGGCTGCAACTTCATCAGGATGTTGGGAATTACATTAGATCCTGCACCTCTTGTGCCATTGCTAAACCAACTATCAAGAAGAAAGGTCTATAGACTCCTCTACCTACTCCTAGTCAGCCTTGGGAATTTGTCTCCATGGATTATATGTCAAGCCTTCCTTCTACTAAGCACAACAATGATTTTGTTTTTGTGGTCGTCGACAAATTCTCTAAGATGGCCATCATGGCAGCCTACAAGAAGAGTATCACAGCAAAGTCCATTGCTAAGATCTTCTTTGAGCATGTATGGGTACACTTTGGGATCCCACAGTCGATTATCTCATATCGGGATAGCGGATTCCTAAGTGCATTTTGGTCAAGTCTCTGGTTGACACTGGATATAAAACTCATTAAGTCCACGGCTTTCCATCCCCAAACTGATGGCCAGACAGAGGTTGTCAATAGGATGATCGTACACATTTTGTGCATGTAAAACTCGAAGCATCAACGCACATGGGATGAAAGTCTCCTCTATATCAAACACAACTACATTAGAGCTCTCCACATCTCAACAGGCCACAACCCCTTTCAGGTAGGGCTGGGATTTCAGCCATTATGCCCCATTGATGTGGCCATACCATTTGTAGCCACTCAGTTAGATTCGGCTCACATGCAATCCAAAACTAAAAGGGCTAAAAACTTCATTGAGCACATTAAACACATCCACCAACAGGCCCATGATATATTGGACAGATCCAATGCTAAGTATAAGCAACACCATGATCAACATCTAGTGTCACACAAATTCCGGGTGGGTGACAAAATTTGGCTACATTTGCGGAAGGAGAGCCTTACTGGACTTGACCGCAAGCTTCGTCGGCTCTGATATGGGTCATACACCATCACAAAGGCCTTCAAGGACAATGCCTTCGAGCTCAACATCCTAGCGTTCCTTGGTATGCACCCAGTGTTCAATGTAGATCGCCTTCGGCCATACTTTCCACCATTGTTTGACACATCTGACATTGCAGAACAACTCACACTAATAGAGCTCAACCCAGACTGCAAGGAATAGGCGAAAACAGATCATATCATGGACACAAAGATCAAGAACACTCGGAAACATAGGATACAACTATATCGAGTTGTCAAAGTAGGCCAACTCCTTCACCAAGGCAAATGGCTCACTAGGGACCAAGTTCAGCAGAAGTTTCCTCATCTCATGGAGGAATTCAATGCAATGAGGACCATTGCTTCCTAAGGGGGGAGGATTGATCCAGGTGGATAGTGGTGGCCACCCACCTATTCCATTTGGACCCTCACCATTTTTTCTTTCAGTTTTTCAGATTCCCTAATTGTGGCATAGTTTACTATTTTCAGAAGTTTTTTTGGGTCCTGAACTTCCGGAGCCGTTTTGAGGCCCTACATGACGTTTTTTTGGAAACATTCCTCTAATAATTACAAATGTAATCGTAGTTGCAGTTGTAGTCCTTGGAGAGGTCTTTCCAACGAGGTATCATAGGCATCAGAAAAAAATAATATGACTAAGCTATGACCCCAGGAAGTTAGCTGGCCAACTGTCATGCGGAAAGAGTTAATCTTGCGGTCAAAACCAACCTCCCTAGAAGCCTAAGACTTTCTAGTGACAAACAAGACAATTAAGAGCAATCCTTCTCTAAACATGCATTTATCACACGAGAAATCAAGTGTTTTAGATCCTACCTGTAGTCCAACGCTGTTGTAGTAGTCCAGCCTCGTCGATCCAGATGAGCTCCTCTTTCACTTCGAAACCTGCATTCACTAACAATCAAACGATTACATAGCACCTGAATATCTCATAAAATAAAACATATTCAACATATAGACCAAGGAGTATATGAAACAACTCATTAATAACAAATTCATTGAGAAGAATGGACTTATTTGTATTAAGGAAACAAAAGCAACCATTACAACCTGAGCCTTGGTGTTGTGCAAGTTCCTGCCAGGGTCCAGCAAGAGTTTTCCTCTACTTTGACATGCTCACCCACTTCCAAATGAAACAAGAAAGGATGGTAATCTCTCCTCACAAGCTTCTACAAGGAAGTCCTAATTCCAGCAGCATCTACCCTTTGGAATGTTCAGCTTTCAACCTCCCCTCCTCTGGTCCAATGCCTGTATTTTATAGTGTTCTAGAGGAAGTTAATCAGGTCCAACATCAATGGGATACTCCCCTCTTTTGGATGGGGTAGTTCCTCTCTTGATGGGATAAGTTCCTCTTTCATAGGGATGCATGAACCATTTGGAGGCGCTCAATACACGTCAAACAATCTTCT
>APFE031453329.1:79723-129288 GCA_000404065.3 Pinus taeda
AGGAAGAAAAATTAGGCGAAGAAGGTAAAGGGTCAACAGAAGGTTGGTGATGTTGAGATGGTGAACTCTGTTGAGGTGAAGCATTCGGTTGAGGTGGAACAATTGAAGTATTTGGTGCCAACGAAGTTGAAAATAACCATATCGGTAAACTTATTGTAAATCCAGGTAATGACAAAGTAGCTATATAAGGAGGACCAACATTTCCAAAGAAAGGAAAAGTAGTAGGATCCTCGTTAAGAGGGGTTCCTAGGTTGGTAAATTCCGGAACATTTGCCATTATATTCAACTTCAGTGAATTTTATTAACAATTTAAAACTAAAATTAACAATTCACTATTCACACCTAACAATTTAAAATTCACAATTCACACCTATGGTCGCTAAAACTAAAAACAAACAAATTGACACGCGCTATCAAATCTAGGAGTCAAACCACACACAAACAGTAACTTTCCGTACCGAAGACACAAGTTGGTGATGAAATCCAACGTCGAAGAGTTCGATACAGAAATAGCGGTTGGAACAGTTACCCGGCAACTTGCTTAATGAATAGACTGGACCAAGTTCCTCCACTTTAACCGTCTCGACGAGTGAAGTGAACCCCCCAGAAAATCCAAGTGAGTCTAGCCGACGTCTGCTCTAGGTACAGTGGGATCTTTCCTCCACCGTCACCTTGGGTAGAATCCTAAGATAATGGTCACTATGGTTACCAACAGCAACAAATACACCTGGGGAAACAGTCTACGCTTCGACAGCACACAAGGGCAGAGTATCAAGCTCAATCCCCTTACCAGCTCCTTGACAACGGTTAGTCCAAGATTTACCAATAAGTGATCCCCAGGCTCCTCGAATGGTTAATCCGAGGTTTACCGTTTGTAATACGTGCGTGTCGGGCGTCGTTCCCCACGAGGGAGGATTGATCCCCTCACTGGTTCGGACACGAGCTCGTGCTTCTCCTTTAAGAGGAGCTTTCCCAGAGTATAAATGCAACAGTTGGATTTATCCTATCACAAGATAAGCTACTTTTTTGGTTTTGCTGTCTTGGAGAGTTAATTACTCTCCTACTCCAAGACACTAGCCTGATCTATATTGGTGCTTCAGAGCCCTAGTAAAAGAAAAGTTACTAAGTTGATTTTACTTTAAGCGTTAATTTTATGGATTTTCTTTAAGACAAAAGGTAGTGGAGATGAAACTGATGGTGTGTAGACTCGACTCAAATCCACTAAAAAGATGCACCTAGGATGATTTACACTACTTTTCTTTTTCAATGAATTCTCTAGCTAGGAGAGTTGGAAAATGCAAAATTTGATAAAAGCTACTTTCTTAACAGACAATCAAAGAAACAATCTCTTTATCTTTTCCAAGCATACAACACATGATCACTCATTACTTGCACGAAAATTCCTTTCTCTTTCAAAAACTTCAAATGCTACTTAAAACAAACTTTGCAAAGGAGATGTTTTTGTATTTTTCCTATTTAACAAAGCATATAAAACTAGTTTAACAAAAGCAATTTCAAAATTTATAAAAGTCTATGAAAAACTCACTCAAAAGCAATCAAAAGGAAATTTACCTAAAAGCAAATCTAAAGAGGCAAAAGCCTACTAAGATGATTCCAGGTTGTTTTACTCGGTAACAATCAAACCAAGGACCAGTTCATGCAGAATCATAAACCGATCAAAAAACAAAAATCAAACTCTTTTGTTCTTTTTCTTAAGAATGAAATTCACAACTTCAATCAAGAAGCTATTTCGAAATTCCGCAAAGAGACAACACAAAGGTAGGTTGCTCACACAGGTAGACTTTATGACAGGCCCGACTCCTAAGAAGACTGACAAAACCAGAGATATCCAAGGTTTCACAACTTCTAAAGTCAAAGTCACTACAGGACCAATGCAAAAATCAAACCCTAGGGCTAGAACTTCTATGAATTTCACTAAAACTCTTAACGTTAATGAAACAAGTTCAGGTGAAGATCTTTGACAGATAACCAGTGGATCTGGGCAGTAAAAACTAATGAAAGACAAAATCTAAGGGGAAAAATGGAAAAAATGGAATTTTCTCAATTTTTGAGAGGGTACGCAGGCAGCCTGTTTGCACAGGTGCGTGCACGCTCTGTGTACAAAGCTGCAGTGCGTAGAGGTACGCACTGTGCTCAACTCAGAGGGTGCGTACTACTGAAAAATTAAGAAAAACTAAATTCTAACTTAACTCTAAGCTAGCCCATCCAAATACACAGTCAAATAGCCAAAAACCAGAAAATAAATGACTTTTTTCAGATCAAAGTTTCATTCAAAGGAAAAATCATTCACATCAATGGAGTTCCCTAGTGGAGTCGCCAATTTGTCATGCGGAAAGAGTTAATCTTGCGGACAAAACCAACCTCCCTAGAAGCTTAAGACTTTCTAGTGACAAACAAGACAATTAAGAGCAATCCTTCTCTAAATATGCATTTACCATACAAGAAATCAAGTGTTTAGATCCTACCTGTAGTCCAACGCTGTTGTAGTAGTCCAGCTTCGTCGATCCGGATGAGCTCCTCATTCTCTTCGAAACCTACATTCACTAACAATCAAACGATTAAATAGCACCTGAATATCTCATAAAATAAAACATATTCAACATACAGACCAAGGAGTGTATGAAACAACTCATTAATAACAAATTGTTGAGAAGAATGGACTTATTTGTATTAATAGGAAACAAAAGAAACCATTACAACCTGAGCCTTGGTGTTGTGCAAGTTCCTCCCAGGGTCCACCAAGAGTTTTCCTTTACTTGATAAGCTCACCCACTTCCAAATGAAACAAGAAAGGATGGTAATCTCTCCTCACAAGCTTCTAAAGGAAGTCCTAATTCCAGCAGCATCTACCCTTTGGAATGTTCAGCTTTTTACCTCCCCTCCTTTGGCCCAATGCCTGTATTTATAGTGTTCTAGAGGAAGTAATTCAGGTCCAACATCAATGGGATACTCCCTCTTTTGGATGGGGTAGCTCCTCTCTTGATGGGATAAGTTCCTCTTTCATAGGGATGCATGAACCATCTGGAGGCGCTCAATACACGTCAAACATTCTTCTAGAATGCTCTAGAAATGACCACAAGTAACTTTTTTAAGATGAAACTCGCACCTTTTGACCTTTACAGGGGTACGCACCCAACCCTTGACATACAGAGCGTATAAGTACGCAGGTATAATGAACTTGGAGTGCGTACACGCAGATAAGGTAGAGAGAACCTGCATACCCAAAGATAAACATGATTTTTAAAGACTTTCTCTCTTTCTTGAAGTTTGGCATGGAGAGCAGAGGTATAAGGCTTGCCAAGGAGGATAGTATGACTGTTGATGGAGCCATACTAACTGCAGATAGTCATGGTGACAAATTTCAGTGTAACACCAACTAACCCCAACGAGGCCCATAAACTCTTGGTGTTACATTTCCTTGGGTTAGGGTTTTGGTTGTTTAAGGTTTTCTATTATTTTTCAATAATAAAAAGGCCCTTGAACCTCATTGTAACTCAGTTCTGAGGCATGTAGCCACCACATATCTTCTTAGAGATAAGCTACCATCACCCGAGCTATATTATTTCCATTTTGTTTGTAGGCATAGTCCAGTATTTTTCTATTAATGAAATGAAGTGTTTTTCTACTCCATCTTTGTTTTTATGAGTATATCTATAAGTTTTTGTGTTCCTTTTTAAGTTCGAATTAGTGGTATCAGAGCGGTCTTCTCTTTCTCTATTTTTCTTTGCCTGTCCCACTGAGATCAGGGTATAAGGAGTTAGGGCTCGATTTGGTTCAACCATTGATGGATCAGCCTCATAGAACCCGACGACCTCCCATGGTGGAAGAAAATAAAGACAAGAGGTAGGAGATCCCTTCAAAATGATGCTGGAAGAATCCCTCGAGCGACAATGGGATGTGATGATGGATAACTTTTCCTAGATCCTTCGATGGCTACCCACAAGCAATGCATCTTCATCCAGAAACCACTCTGGAGGAGCCACTCCTTTTAAGGTACAACTTAACTTTGATATTCCCATATTCAAAGGCCTCATAGACACAGAAGTCATAGGTAAATGGTTAAATCTATTGGAAGGATATTTTTAAGTTCATGACTTTTCCAATCAGGAAAAGATTACATTTTCACTTCTCAAAGTCGCCCCACACATCAAGGAATGGTGGGAAACCTACTGTGAACAAAAGGACAAGAGTGAACCCTCATTGTTTTCAGATGCACCCACTTGCAATTCTTTCCAAGATGCAATCAACAAAAATTATTACTCTGTCGGGAGCTATGAAGATAAATACATAAAGTGGACCACGCTATGGCAGGGAAGGGACCAAGATGTGTCGGATTTCACAAACACTTTCCATACCCTTCACATGAGGTTGGGTATCAAGTATACTAAGCAGCATTTGCTGCTCAAGTACCATGGTTGTCTACACAAGTATATCCAGGATGAGGTGGAGTCCCTAGACATTTCCTCGCTCAGCACAGCGTATCGGTACGTTGTAAAGATTGAGCATAAGTTTAAACAGAACAAGTGGGAGTTTGGATCTGAGAATCTAAAGCAAGGAAAAGGCACCCCCAAACCACAGAACAAGGGACCAAGCCAAGGCGGGGATACCCAAGACAACCCACCGAAGCTGCAAGTAAAGAAAAACACCACGAAGACAAAGAAGGATATGGGAAAATGGTGTGAGTTCCATAAAAGCTCCACTCATAATACAAGTGAGTGTCAGGCCAAGCAATCATTGGTGGCCGAGCTAAAGGCTTCTGAATCAGATGCAGGTCCTGACTCTGAATCAGAACCCAATAAGGGGACTGAAAAAGGGAAGTAGATCATTGATGTAGAGACCAGTGCCACTGTGGCTACCACAAAGATCCAGAAAATTGAGCCTGAAGATCGAGAGGGGGGGGGACGCCTCTTCCACTCATAGATGTGGGTGAAGTTTTCTCCACTGCAGATCATTGTTGACAGTGGGAGCCAAAAGAGCCTCGTTTTAGTAGAATTCGTGAAGTGGTTGGGCCTAAAGACTATAGATCATCGACACTCGTACACCATCGGGTGGCTTCACCAAGGACGAGATCTTTTCATCAGCCAGCAGTGTTGCCTTCCCTATAGCATCAAGCCCTTCACAGATGAGGTCTTGTGTGACATTGCTCCTCTTGAAGTTTCTAATGTATTGTTAGGACAACCATACTTGTGGAAGCAACATGTTGTATATGAGTCTAGACCTCGCTCTGTGATTATTACTTTGGCTAATAAGTTGTACAGGATACTGAAGGTAGCCCCGCCTACCACCATCTCTTTGAGCACTGCAAAGCAATGCAGTAAGATCATTTCCCAGACCAGGAAATTTGCTTTCCTTATGATTCGCCCCAAAGGCAAGAAGATGGTTGTGGCCACGGCTTCCAAGCAGGGCTCCTCTCCACATCAGCAACAGATGGAGAAGGTCATGGAGGAGTACAGGGACATTTTCACCTCACCTACACAAGTACATCTGCACTGTTAGGTCAAGCACTCCATCAATCTGACCCCAGGTGTGCCACTGCCCAATGGACCGATCTATTGATGCTTTATTATGTAGAATGATGAGATCAAGTGGCAGATTCAGGAGCTACTGCAGAAAGGGCACATCAGGCCAAGCTCTTCACCTTATGGGAGCCCGATTGCATTGCTACAGAAAAAGGATGGGACCTAGAGGCTCTGTATTGACTATCGAGCACTGAACAAGATCATTGTCCAGAATATGTACCCAATCCCACGAATTGATGACCTTCTAGACCAGCTCAAGGGGGCCAAATATTTCAGCAAGGTTGACTTGAAATCAGGTTATCACCAAGTGCCTATCAAAGCCTCTAATGTGTGGAAGACTGCCTTCAAATCCAATGAGGGCCTTTTCGAAAGGTTGGTCATGCTATTTGGATTGATGAACGCCCTTGCAAACTTCATGATACTAATGGAAGACATCTTGTGACCCTTCACCAATGCATTTGTGGTGGTGTATTTAGATGACATCTTGATCTTCAGCCAAAGTTGGGAAGAGCACCTCCACCATATTCGACAAGTCCTCAAAACCCTTCTACAACACAATTTGTGTGATAAATTGAAGAAATGTAACTTTTGCCTAACCGAGGTTCAATATCTGGGGACATCATTGATGATCAGGGTGTAAGATATAAGTCATTTGGGATTGGCCAGCCCTAACCACTCTAACAGAGCTCTGTAGTTTTTTGGGTCTTACCAATTTCTACCATAGGTTTGTGCTGGGGTTCTCTCATATCGCTTGGCCTTTAAGTCAAGTCACCAAGGGCGAAGTGAAATCCAAGTTCTTTTGGTTGCAAACCCAGCAACAAGCATTCTTTGAGTTGAAGAATTGTCTCTGTTCTGCACCAGTGCTCACATTACCATATCTGCAACAACCATTTGAGATTGAGACAGATGCCTCCGACTATGCTATTGGTGTAGTTCTTACTCAACATGGGCATCCAGTGGCTTACCACAGTGAGAAACTTTCAGACACAGTGCGAAAGTACCCCACTTATGACAAAGAAATGTATTCCATTGTGTAGGCATGTCGTCAATGGAAGCATTACATTCTGGGGAAGGAAACGATCATCCACAAAAACCATCGGCCTCTATAATTCATATAGACACAAGCAAAGTTGCAGAATGATCGTCATCAGAAATGGTCCACCTATCTGCAACAGTTCCATTTGAACATTAAGTATAAGAAGGGCAGCAACAATAATGTCGATGATTGCTTCAACCGACCACCAGTCATGGCGCTAATCACTATGATTGACTACTATGGGAACAAGACATCAGGGAAGATGCATCTTTACAAGAGCAATCTAGAATTTGGCAGCATATACCAGACACTCCTGGAAGGGAAGAAAGTTCCAAATTTTCACCTTCAGGATGCACTGCTATGCCACTTGGGACATGTGTGTGTTGATGAGCCCCAGAAATGGGTAATTATTTGGGCTCATTTTTCCTCCTAACTTAGCTTAATCCACCATACTCTTAGCTTATTGCATGTGTTTTTATTATATTTATGCTTCTAGAGTGAGATGGGTTGGTTATTGTGCTATGGAGTCTAATGTGTGTTTAATGCAGATTTTTGTTGAATTTTGGAGACAAAGTCAAATATTTAATGGACAATTGGAAACAAATATTCGAAGAATAAAAGGGAGAGGATTTATAGGAGGCTTTCCCCCTCATTTATGACTCCCCACTTTGAATTCTCCTTCAGGAAGCTTGGAGCACAAACAACCAAATCAATGCACTAGGAGGCAGCCGAGCAAATGGAGGATAAATTTTGTTTATCTCAAGTTTTGGGAGTCAAGCCTCCCTGATTTTAAGTAAGTTGTTGGGAGCTTCAATTGTATCAGTAGAGAGGCCTAGGGCCTCATTAGGAAGTTGGTCAAATTTTCGAATTTTTGTTGCAGCTTTGCTCTGCTCAACTTCGAGCTTACTTTTGTTGACAATTTTATGTAATCCTATTATTATTTTGATAATGAAGATGAGATCCTTATTGAGCTAGTACTGAGTCTTCTCAGAGGGTTGAAGCTCTTGGGTTAGGGCCCAATCCAAGCAGCCAAGCTCCTCTTGTTTTGTTTTTATATGCTTTGTTTCAGGTTATGAATTAGTTGTTGTCAGATCAATTTCTTTCTTGGTTAAGAATAGGTTGCTTTTGGTGATTTAGAAGGTTGTTTCCATTTAAATTTTCTGTAGCGGGTTGAATAGTGATAATAAGAAGATACAAAAAGGCCATCAATAGAGCCTTGGCTTCCTTTCATCCTCTTGGGACAATGAACTGAAGCCAAGACCCTCTTGCTGCCCCAAAAAACACAGATTTTCCTCTTCCATAGGATTTCTAGTGTTGTAGGTTGTTAGAAGGTTAATGCTTTGCTGTAGATATATTTCAGCACGCTCATTTCTGTCTTTGCAATAAATTTACTTCCATGCTTTCTTTCCATGTAGCATGTTTCAGTATTTACTTTCCTAGATCAAAGTTTAGATTAGCTTGATGAAAATTCTGTTTTTTTGATGTATCTAGTTTCTTTGCTTGCGTAATTTCATTGTTTGATTTTCAGTTCTTTTGCAGCAAATCTCTTCTCACAATAATTCAACCAATTAGCCATCACCATCTCTCTTTGATCTATGTTCCACAGGTCACCCAAAGTCCCTCGCAAATCTACCTTAGTTTTCTGCACTTTTCTCATAAACTTTCCTCTCTTTCCTTGAACAAATCCGACCATCTTTCTCTCTCCTAATCATTCTTGATGAACACTAGAAACCTTAACACATCATCCTAGCCTTCAGCTACCCTTTCCACCCACTTTCTCACCTTCAAAACCTCCAAACTGCTCTCGGCATCCTCCTGTAGATTTTGTGTAGACCTCCTGTAGATCCCCTGGAGCCTCCTGTAGATTCTCCTGTAGGTGTCTTTTTGAAGTCCGATTGCAGGAAAAGCCTCTAGAAGGCCACCTGAGACCTCCTAGGACCTATCCACACCTTCCTACACCTCTGCAAATTCCAAAGTCATCCTCCATTGCCACCTAATCGCTGCCACACACACAAACAAATAAATTACATGCAAGACAATTTCACCTAAAAATACATAAAAATCCAAAAAGATGTTTTTTTCTCATTTTCTTCTAGAAATATTTTGAGTACATGTTGTTTACTTCCTGAGTAGGTAATGGCATTCATTTCATGGTTTTTCATCTCTCTTTCTGCAAAAGTAGGATTAGTTGGTTAAGTAGGATTTGCTAGACTTACTTCACATTTCAGTCTTCTTTCTCTTTCTACAAGTAGAGTAGCCTCTTTAGAATAAGCTTTCCTTTCTTTAATCACATATAAAGCTTTTCTGGAACTCATAGAAGTTGGCTTGAGCTCATAGTGATCTTGCGCCAGCTGACCAAGTGACAACCTACAGTAAGAACTAGTACTTGTGCATACAGCACCGTCGCTTCCAAGTTTGTTAAGAACTACCGGGTTGATAAACGTAAAGTAGGAAACCCGGGAGTTGTAGCATTATTGCTGCAATACTGGAGCTCACCACTTTTTGGCGCCGTCGCTGGGGAAGCATCAAAGTATTCTATGATTACTGCTTTCTTCTATTTTCTATCACAACATTCTACTAAGTAGTTTATTTCAGCAAAAGTAGACTAGTTGTTTCTTTCAATTTCTGCATTTCCTTTTCAATTCTGCAATTTCCATTTTAGAAAAAGTAGATTAGTCATTTCCTTGCTTTCCTTTCAATTCTGCAATTTCCATTTCAACAAAAGTAGATTAGTCATTTCCTTTCTTTCCTTTCAATTCTGCAATTTCCATTTCAGCAAAAGTAGATTAGTCATTTCCTTGCTTTCATTTCTGCATCTCATTCGCTTTCCTTTTCAGTTATGCAATTTCATTTCAGCAAGTTCATTTTAGTTAGTTGCAATTTGTTTGTTCAATCAATTTCAGTTTTGCAGGTACAAGCAGTAAAAAAGCAAAAATCAACCAAAATATTTATTTTCATGCCTCGTAGGAACAGAGATAATTCAGGAAAATTCTTGCCCAACACCCCCACCACATCACATAGCCACCCTTCTCTCTTCTTCAGTGGCAGTGATCAAGAAGAACCTTTAGGTGAACAACCAGAGATATTTGAAGAACCTATAGGGGAAGAAGAAGAAGAAAACATCCCTCCTGAGACAATGGCTGAAAACAGAAATGCTAGGGGGAATGGAGAAAGAGTAGAGGGTACCTTTCCCATCCGGGAAACCAATGGGGACCCCAAATAGAAGAATATAAGTCCCTCAGCCCTACCTCACTTCCATGGTTTGACTACAAAAGATCCTGACACCTTCTTGTTTGAGCTTGTTGTTATCTGTTGAACCTATGACTATGCAAAAGATGAGAAAAAGTTGAAACTATTTCCTTCTACTCTCAAGGATACAGCATTGCGCTGGTTCATGGGGTTACCTGGCAATAGCATCACAACTTGGGCTCAGACGCAGCAGGCCTTTAATAAGAAATATCGAGACTACTTTAGGTCAAAAGATACCAAGGAAGAAATCTTTCAAATTACCATGGGAAGTGATGAATCTTTGGAAGATTATGAAGAGAGGTTCCAGCTCATTTATAAGAGGGCCAGGTGCACACTTGACCTCGAATCTCTGAAGTTGGTCCTGCTTAGGGGAATTCCAGAAGAACTTCTAGACACCCTCCATCTACTGGCTGGGGGAGACATCTACCAACTACCTTATGAGGACATAAAGATTGTTTTTAGAAACCATTCTAGAGCAGCCAGAAAGAGAGGTAGGGGGAGTCAACCCATAGCCAGTACCTCCTCGTTCAGGTCATCCATCAAAGGTGAACTTGGACACATGCTAGAAGACTTCAAGAGTGAGATGTTGCAGACTCTTTCCATGCAAATGGATACCTTGCATATCAAAAGGAAACAAGAGGAAGCAGAGAGGGCTTTGGCCATTTTCTGTCCTAGGTGCACCAGAAGGAATCCTAAGAATGAATGTCCATTGAGCTCTATAGAGGTTTGTTCAGTCCGTGAAGAAGATCATTCTATAGATAAGTGCCCTTCCTTGCCCGGACTTAAAGCTGTATACCAGGGGGCCGAAGGAGCCACTGAACCACTCTATTTCATTATCCAAAGGAGACCGCATGGACCTAGACCATACCAGCAGGGGATGCAAGGGACATCTCAGGCATACTACAACCCCAACCAAGTCACTTCCATACCTTCTTGGGGCCCTCTTTATCATCCTTCCTGATCCATGCCTCCTCCTTAGTCCTATCCATCTCAATATCATGCCCAACCAGCCACTCATTCATTTCAATCCTATGCTTAGCCACAACCTCAGTGGAATGCATCTCATTAGGGGTGGATGCCCCAATACAACTATCCTCCTACTCTTTTGCCTCCACCACCTGCTCAAACATAACCATTGCCTCCTGCTCCACCAAGGAAACCCCAAATTCCTGCCTAACCGAACTCAAACCCGAACAACGAATAGGCCCATCAAGTATATGGTGGGGAACCATCATGCCCAACCTATGCTGTGGAGATTCAGGAGATTAACCTATGATCTAGGAAGGTTCTCCTAGATAGCCAGCTTCCCCCTAAGGAGGTTGAGGAAGATAAAGAGGAAAGTGAACCTAAAGCAATTCCACCCTTTCCTAAGATACTATCCGGGACAACACATCCCACCCCAGAAGAAAATGAACTTCTGGGAGAATTGAAACAGTTATGTGTAAAGATACCACTTCTCCAAGCCATAAAGAATGTGCCTATATACAATAGAATGATCAAAGAGAAGTGCTTTAGTCATCTAGGTAGGCACAAGAGAGATGCCCCAACCATCAATGTCATAAGACAAATGTCCGAACTGATGTTGGGGCAAGTAATCTGTCCGAAATATCTGGACCCTGGAAGCCCAGTAGTTGATTTCCACATCAATGGCACCATGATCCCACATACCTTGATTGATCTGGGAGCTGCCATTAATGTGATAACAAAGGACACCATGCTCAAACTTAACCTCCAGGGCTCCTTGAGGAAGACCACAAAAAAACTGCAACTAGCAGACCGCTCCACCGTGACCCCTAAAGGGATTGTGGAGGATGTGATGGTCTCCACTGATTCTAGGGAGTACTGTGTTGATTTCTTAGTTCTCCAGCCGAAGACAAGGCTCACTGGGTATCCTCTCATCCTGGGGAGACCCTGGTTGGCTATTGTTGATGCCTACATCAGTTGTCGGGCTAGGAACATGACCATCAACAATGAGCATATGTCCAAGTAGTTAATCATATACCCTCCTGCCCAAACCTTGCTAGAACATGATCTACCTCTTTGGTTGGAGAAGGAGGATGAGGATGAAGTCTATTATACACCACTATCTGCAGTAGAAACTGTCATTGGGGAGAAACTGCAAAATGATGATGATATCATTGAAAATCTAATTCAGAATCCACCCCCCAGTATTTTGCCATTAGAAGATCTAGTGAAAGAAACCCAAGAAAATCCCTTAACCGACCTTTGTGTGGCTGATCTGACCTCTCTTCGTGTTAAGAATATAGAGTTCGACCTGGAAAGAACCTTGAATATAAACTCATCCCTATCCACTTCCCAGGAGAAGGAACTGTGAAGCTTATTGAGAAAACATTTAGATGCCTTCGCCTGGAGTTATAAGGAGATGAAGGGGGTGCACCAATGTACTCATCATATATACATTAAGGAATATTGCAAACCAGTCAGGCAACCTCAAAGGAGGATGAATCCAGCCCTTAAAGACATTGTTAAGGAAGAATTGCAAAAATTACTGGATGCAAGATTCATCTACCCCATCTTTGATAGTGAATGGGTCTCTTCTTTGGTGCTAGTGCTAAAGAAAAATGGTAAGTGGAGAATCTGTGTCAATTATCGGGAATTGAACAAAGCCACTAAAATGGACCATTTTCCTTTACCTTTCATATATCAAGTGTTAGATGGTCTAGTAGGGAAAAAAAATTTATCCTTCCTAGATGGGTTTAGCAGGTACAATCAGATTCAAACCAACCCAAAAGACCAAGATAAGACCACTTTCACTTGTCCTTGGGGTACCTTTTCATATCGGGTCCTTCCTTTTTGTTTGTACAATGCTCCAGCCACTTTCTAGAGAGCAGTATTGAGTATATTTTCTAAATTGGTTCATGATACAGTGGAGATATATATGGATGATTTTACTCCTTATGGTTCTAACTTTCAGGAAGCTTTATCTAACCTAGGAAAAGTTTTGGACAAGTGTATTGAAATGAACATGTCACTCAGTCTGGAAAAATGTGAATTTTTGATGATTGAAGGGACCGTGCTAGGTCATGCAATATGTTAACAAGGATTGCAGGTGGACCCCAACAAATTTGCCATCATCCAAAGGGTCCCACCCCCTCAAAAGGTGAGAGATGTCCAAAGTTTCCTAGGCTTAGCTGGATATTACAGAAGATTCATTAAAGATTTTAGTAAGTTAGCCTCTCCGTTGTTTGGTCTTTTAGGAAAAGATGTCGAGTTCATATGGACTGAAAACTATCAAGAAGCTCTAGATACCTTGAAAAGCAAACTTGTGACTGCGCCAATTTTGAGAGGCCCAAACTGGGCCCTACCTTTCCACATTCACACAGATGCCTCAAACAAAGCAATAGCAGCAGCCTTAAGACAAATTGATGAAAAGCTACCTTATTCCATATACTTTATAAGTAAAAATTTGCCAAAGGAAGAGTTAAAATACACAATAACCGAGAAGGAACTCCTAGTTGTAGTGCATTCCTTAAACAAATTCAGACATTACGTCACAGGCTATCAAACCTTTGTACACGCTGATCATGTTGCAATTAGGTATTTAATGAACAAACCAGATGTAAATGCTCGCATTATTAGATGGTTGTTTTTACTGTAGCAGTTTGATTTAACCATTGTTGATAAGCCTGGTAAAGAAATTGTTGTTGCTAAATTCTTGTCTAGAGTAAATTTTCCTGCAGGTGAAGAAGGAATGGTGGATGATCAAATGCAAATGAACACCTATTTTCTATCTCAGTACTCTCTCCATGGTTTTCTAATATAGCAAATTACTTGGTTTCAGCATAGTTACCACCACACCTATCCTCAAAAGAGAAGAGAAAGATCGTAAGGAAAAGCGCCCCTTTCACCTGGATTAGGGGCAATCTCTTCAAACTTGGCCCAGATCAGATCTTGAGAATATGTGTCAGGGAGGAGGAAGTTTTTCACATTCTCTTGACCTATCATGACGGACCTTGTGGATGTCATTTTGTAGCAAAGAGGACTGCCTTCAAAATATTGCAAGCAAGCTACTATTGGCCCACTCTTCATCAAGATGTGAGGAGATATACTAGCCAATGTGATCGGTGTCAAAGGATGGGGAAACCTACTCTAGAGGATGAGATGCCCATGCAACCTCAAGTGACCTTTGAGCCATTTGAGAAGTGGGGCATGGACTTTGTGGGTCCTATCAACCCTCCTTAAAAACAGAAGCAATACATCATTCTGTGCACCAATTATTTGACAAAATGGGAAGAGACCAAGGCCATCAAAGCAGCAACAGAGGAAAACGTAGCTCAGTTTTTAAGAGAAAACATATTCTATAAGTTCGGGTATCCAAGAGAACTGGTCACAGATCAAGGCAGTCAATTCACTTCCAATTTGATTGAAGACCTGCTCACACATCATAAAATTAAGCACAAGAATTCCACCCCTTATCATCCACAAGCCAATGGGCAGGTGGAAGTCACTAACAAAGATTTGGAAGGAATTCTGACCAAGGTAGTGAGTAGCAGCAAAAAATATTGGGCGGATAGACTAGTTGAGGCCACCTGGGCCTACAACACAAGACCACTATAGGGTTCACACCCTATGAACTAGTCTATGGGAAGAAGGCTTTGTTGTCAATAGAATTTGAATACAATACACTAAGGATGGCAGCTTAGCTGGACCTAGACCTCAGCCATGCACAGAGGGAAAGACTACTCTAGCTCAATGGATTGGATGAACAGAGATTGTAGGCCCTTCTCCACACAGAGGTAGTTCAGCTTCAGAGGAAGATATGGCATGACAAAAACATCAAGGAGAAGCAATTCCAAGAGGGATATTGGGCACTACTCTATGACACAAGGTATAAAGACTTCAAAGGAAAGCTGAGGACAATATGGCTGGGACCCTACACTGTGGAAAAATGAAATGACACTGGTTTAGTTCTGATCAAAACCATTGATGAGGAAGCCATCCCCATGCTTGTCAATGGACATAGATTGAAAATTTACAAGAATCCCCTCTCCAAGCGAGAGTTCATTGAAGATCTGAAAAGATAGTGTTGGTAGTGGAGCAGGCCTTAGCCTCCACTCCACCCACTCACTGAAAAAGCAGAAAAAGAAAAAATAATTACTCATGTGAAAACCTCCATGAGGCGCTTGAGTCCCATCATTGGGTTGAAAACCTCTTTTGAGGCAGCCCAGTGATGACAAAAACAAAAAAGAGAGAGAATAAGATCCCTAGGTGAAAACATCCCTTGGAGGCAGCCAAGGTAGACAATTAGGGTGAAAACCTCCTTGAGGCGCCCTAGTTGTCTTTCAAAAAAAAAAGAGAAAAAACAGAGAAAAGAAGGAAGAGAAAATTGACTCTTAATGTGAAATACAGGTTACAGGTGGACCACAGGGAGCAAGAGAAAATGCCACAAAGCCTATTTCATCTCCTCTACACTCTTCTCCATCATTTCTGACCTTTCTTCCACCTCACTGTGTTTTTTCCGAAGACTGTGTGTTCTACAGGAGGCTCCTGTAGAAATCAGAGAGAGCCAGAAATGGTTCCAAAAAAATGGTTTGAGGGGCTGGGAAGTTTCATGAAGAGCATGTAAACCCTCCTACAGCTATCCACCCTCTTGGCCATCCATCCCACACCTCCAACACCTCATCATCATCATTTTTTCCCTTCCTAAAAAAAAAAACACACACACACACACAAAAAACACAAAAACCAATTTTTAAAAAAACGAAAAATAAAGGGAACAATATCTCCAAATCTCACCTGCAGCTTACCAAAAACCTCTCCATATTCATCAGCATCTCTGGTACCATCCTCACAGCTCCCAGCACAAAAATCAGCTAAAAATTTTAAAGGGAGAAGCAGCTACAAGAGCTCCTATAGGTATTCCTGTATCAGCTGATCCCCTTAAAATCAAGCCACAACAGCAAAACAAGTGAAACCAGGGGATTGGAGGTGATATCTGAAGCCAAATCTAGCCAGAGGATATTGCACAAAGAAAACAAGCCATACATTAAACAGCACAAAGCATGCAGCAAAGGAAATATAGGCATGCAACAACTGAAATACAAGCATGCAACAGCAAAAGGAACCAAAATGCCTCACAGCACGTACATTCGACTCCCAAGTAAGTGACTAACCCTCTCCTCTGTTGCATCTGTGTAATTTAAAAATATGCATAAGCGAATGATATGGTTAGGGTTGAACGAGAAAAGGTGGCCAGTTAACTGGCGGCCCTCATCTAGTTGACTACACTCATCCAGAGATGCCACCACACATGTGCCTAGTCAACTCACAAAAAAATCCAAAGAACAGGTAGTGGAGGGTATAAAAACTCTGATGCAATGATGGGAAGTGATTGTAGGAAAGAGCCATGATGACAAGGTAGTGGGGACCAACGGTCCAAATATGGCAACATACATTTTTTCCAACTCACCCCATCACCGGAAATATCTAAAAGAAGAAATAAGTATTCCTCCTCGAAACTCCTTCACCACCTTTTCTTTCATTTCATCCTCGTCCACTTAGCTGCAGCAAGCTCTCTATCACCACCATAGCCTCGAAACCATCATTCTCCATCGCTTTCATCCATCCTCCTGCTATCAGCATTCTACAGGAGCAGTAACAGGTTCTACATGAGCACCTACAGCCAGTTCTACAGGAGGGGCAGTAAGTAGTTTTTAAGTAGAAAACGTGGGGTTTTTTCTCGAATTTTGGCTTGAAGAGGTAGGTTTTCTGCATACCCACCTTGATTATTAATATGTGCAAGGAATGATACTATTTTAAGGAGGAATTGAGTCTGTAGAAGAAGAGGAATTCCATTAAAAAAAAAAAATCCTGTTTTCTTAAAAAAACACAATTTTTCTTTGTTTTCCTGTTTCTTTAAAATTCTTGTCTCCATCTCTACCTTGGGTGTTCCAAAGAGGTATAAGCACAATGAAAAGGGGATTCATGAGGAAGGAACCCACAAATTCAGTCAGGATCCATGAACATCCCGAGGTAGTAGCCATTTTTACCAGAGCAAATTGGATGCCATTTTTTGAAAAATTCCAAGGGTTTGACGAAGAAATGGCTCAAGAGTTTTCCCTTTCTTTAGTCCCTCACTCAAGGACCCATGCCACTGTTACTTTTAGAGGTCTCTCCATGGAAATCACCCCATAATTTATCAGTAGGATTACCACCCTTCCTCTTGGATTACCTTGGAGCAAAGATGAAAAGCCAATTGGACAGTTTGCCAAGAAAGATTTCTTCCAACCAAATGAACATCCTATAGAAGACAAAAATGGAACTAGAAGAACAAGCATACCTTACCCTTAGGATGAGGTCAGTTACCAAATTATCAAATATATTTCCTGTGAATGGTGGTATAGCATAGTTTATGGCTATCATTTTAGACATCTCCATGAGCTAAGATATGGCATGGACACTCCAACACCCCAGAAACTTAACATCCCCTATTTTCTCCTACAATCCCTCATAGACTCCAACATTAAGTTGAAGGCACGAGGTCCAGATTAGTTAGCTCACCATGGGTTAATTAAAGTGTTAGTGGAAGAAGCCCTCCATACCTTCACAATCCCCATAGCATGGGAAATATTCATAAACATGATAGAAGAAAATGATATAAAGGCCCTCACATATGATCTCAGTCCTTTTGATAGTGAGGAGGAAGAGCAGCAAGGGGGAGAAGGGGAGGAAACTGAGGAGCAAGAAGGGGAGAAGGAGGACACCAAAAAATAGGAGGAAGAAACCAAAACAGAACAAAAGGAAACAAAACCAGCAGAGACATAGAAAAAGACAAAAGGAGAGGAAAAGGGGCAAAAAAGACAGAAGTGTCTCCTGAGACCCTAGAAAGAGAGGCAGCAGTTGCCCTCACTACCCTTAACACCCCAATTAAACCAAAACAAAAGAGGAATAAGTAGACATCAATGTATTTCAAGGCTCAGAAAAGCACAAGGATAAAAACAGGAAAACCACAGCCATCTTCAACGGTGCCTATTATAATTGAAGATTCACCCACTATCAAAGGGGAAGAATCTCCCTCTAAAACCCCCATCACATATAAAAAAGGAAATCTCGGGTCTTCCACCTAGAAGGAAAGAGTGCAACTACAGGACTCAAAAACAGCTCTACAGGAGGCACAAACTGTTCTACAGGAGACCCTGACAAAGCTACAAGAGACCAAAAAACTTGAGAAAAGGGTAGAAGAACAGCCAAAGGGGAAGGAGGAAATAGCAGGGGCATAAGAACCTAACCCCCAACCTAGTTTGGGCTCTTACTACAATCTTCTTGAGAGGGGAAATCATTCCACAGAAATTTGCAATCCCACTATTCTTTGAGTTGGAGAAAGAAAGAATAAGGAGCCATAGATGGATGCAAATCGCCAAATCCAAGGGGGTAGAGGATACTAGCCACATGGAGAACAAGCTTAGAGAAATGGGCAGGGAGTTAAGTGTTGTAAGACATAGAGAGGCAATCACAATAACTCACTTGGAAACAGAAAATGAGTTGCTAAGAAGAAAGTTGCAAGAAAAGGAGACACAATTGGCATGCATGGCCAGCTAGTCTATGGAGGCACTGCAGTGCAAAACACCAGCAAAATCATATGGAGTATACCTCAAAGACCAATGGCTACAGTTTCAAATCAAGACTTTGGCACAGAGAGGCACAATGCCTTTTTAGGATTACAAATAGTTCATGGACCTATGTGACCAAAGCTCTTCAGAAGACAAGGAAAAAATAGCAGAATTATATTTGCATAACATGGCCCTCACAAACATGAATGTGTGGGACCCCAATGCTAGGCTAAAGGACTTGCAGCTAATGGCCATGGCCTCATGGATGAATCATGAAGAGAAAAGGGCACCATAAATAAAAAAATTGATGGAAAAAAGAGAAAAATGAACCCCTAATGATCAAAACTGAGCCATCAGACCCCAGGGCTCTCATCCGCACACACCAGCTGCTTGCAAATAATCCTCAAATTTCCCCTAAGTATATCAATGATCAGGCTCAGGCCATTGCACATTTTGAGGATATGGAAAGATTACTTGGGGATGACTACATTCATGCTTGTATAAGGAGGTGGAACACACTACCACACAGCTTGCAGATTAGGGAGTATCACTCCCCAACAAGGATGAAAGAAGCATTAAGGAGAGTGCCACTGTACAAGCACTCTATGCATAGTTTTAAGGTCAATTGGATTGGCCTCAAACTAAGTCCCCCAGTGTTGTTAGGACTACTAGAGGGCAGAAAAGAGGAAGAAGAGCAATAGCAATGGGAAGAGGTGGAAAAAAATACAAGATCCCATGACAAATAAGAGGACCTCACATCAGAAGCATGGGATGTTAGGGAGGCCATCAGGGCCATCAAAGATGAGGAGATGGACTACTTGCTCAGAGGATGAGCAACACCTTCAGTAGGAGGGTGATGATGAGCCCCAGAAATGGGTAATTATATGGGCTCATTTTGCCTCCTAACTTAGCTTAATCCACCATTCTCTTAGTTTATTGCATGTTTGTTTATTATATTTATGCTTCTAGAGTGAGATGGGTTGGTTATTATGCCATGGAGTCTAATGTGTGTTTAATGCAGATTTCTGTCGAATTTTGGAGACAAAGTCAAAGATTTAATGGACAATTGGCAAAAAATATTCGAAGAAGACAAGGGAGAGGATTTATAGGAGGGTTTCCCCCTCATTTATGACTCCCCACTTCAAATTCTCCTTCAGGAAGCTTGGAACACAAACATCCAAATTAATGCACTAGGAGGCAGCGACCAAGTGGAGGATAACTTCTATTTATCTCGAGTTTTGGGAGCCAAGCCTCCCTGATTTTAAGGAAGCTATTGGGAGCTTCAATTGTATAAGTAGAGAGGCCTAGGACCTCATTAGGAAGTTTGTTAAATTTTCAAATTTTTGTTGTAGCTTTGCTCTGCTCAACTTCGAGCTTACTTTTGTTGACAGTTTTATGTAATCCTATTATTATTTTGATAATGAAGATGAGATCCTTCTTGAGCTAATACTGAATATTCTCAGAGGGCTGAAGCTCTTGGGTTATGGCCCAATCCAAGCAGCCAAGATCCTCTTGTTTTGTATTTATATGATTTGTTTCAGGTTATGAATTACTTGTTGTTAGATCAATTTCTTTCTTGGTTAAGAATAGGTTTCTTTTAGTGATTTAGAAGGTTGTTTCCATTTAAGTTTTGTGTAGCGGGTTGAATAGTGATAGAAAGAAGATGCAAAAAGGCCATCAATAGAGCCTTATCTTCCTTTCATCCCCTTGGGACCACGAACTGAGGCAAAGACCCTCTTGTTGCCCCAAAAAACACGGATTTACCTTATACATAGGATTTCTAGTGTTGCAGGTTGTTAGAAGGTTAATGCTTTACTATAGATCTATTTCACCATACTCATCTCTGTCTTTGCAATAAATTTCCTTTCATGCTTTCTTTCCATGTAGCATTTTTCAGCATTTACTTTTCTAGATCAAAGTTTAGATTAGCTTGATGAAAATTATGTTATTTTTATGTATCTAGTTTCTTTGCTTGCTTAATTTCATTGTTTGATTTTTAGTTCTCTTGCAGCAAATCTCTTCTCACAATAATTGAGCCAATAAGCCATCACCATCTCTCTTTGATATATGTTCCACAGGTCATCCAAGGTCCCTCAAAAATCTGCCTTAGTTTTCTGCACTTTTTTCATAAACTTTCCTCTCTTTCCTTGAACAAATCCAACCATCTTTCTCTCTCCAAATAATTCTTGATGAACCCTAGACACCTTATCATATCATCCTAGCCTTCAACTACCCTTTCCACCCACTTTCCCACCTTGAAAAGCTCCAAAACTGCTCTCAGCATCCTCCCGTAGACATCCTATAGATCCCCTGCAACCTCCTATAGATTTTCCTGTAGGTGTCTTTTTGAAGTCCG
Source organism: Pinus taeda (assembly GCA_000404065.3). Lineage (NCBI taxonomy): Eukaryota > Viridiplantae > Streptophyta > Pinopsida > Pinales > Pinaceae > Pinus > Pinus taeda. The sequence goes on from APFE031453329.1 coordinate 100,475, forward strand.
ATTGCAGGAAAATCCTCCAGAAGGCCACCTAAGACCTCCTAGGACCCATCCACACCTTCCTACACCTCTACAAATTCCAAATTCATCCTCCATCGCCACCTAATCTTTGCCACACACACAAACAAATAAATTACATGTAAGACATTTTCACCTAAAAATACATAAAAATCCAAAAAGATGTTTTAGGCTTATTTGCTTCTAGAAATAGCTTGAGTAGATGTTTATAACTTCCTGAGTAGGTAATGACATTCATTTCATGGTTTTTCATCTCTCTTTCTGCAAAAGTAGGATTAGTTGGTTAAGTAGGGTTTGTTAGGTTTACTTCACATTTCAGTCTTCTTTCTCTTTCTACAAGTAGAGTAGCCTCTGTAGAGTAAGCTTTCCTTTCTTTAATCACATATAAAGCTTCTTCTGAAATTCATAGAAGTTGCCTTGAGCTCCTAGTGATCTTGCGCCAGCTGACCAAGTGACAGCCTATAGTAAGAACTAGTACTTGTGCATACAACACCGTCACTTCCAAGTTTGTTACGAACTACCGGATTGATAAAAGTAAAGTAGGAAGTCTGGGAGTTGTAGCATTATTGTTGCAATACTAGAGCTCACCATGTGTTCCTTCAAGTGAGCATGCCAAGATTATTTTGGAGGCGCACTACAGTCGAGTCATTGGACATTTCAGAGTAGAGAAAATCGTGGCAGTATTACAGAAGTATTTTTATAGGCCACAAGTTCGTCAGGATGTTGGGAAGTACATTAGATCCTACACCGTCTATGCTATTACTAAACCAAACATCAAAAAGCAAGGCATGTGTACTCCTCTACCTACTCCTAGTCGGCCTTGGGAATATGTCTCCATGGATTATATGTTGGGCCTTCCTTCTACTAAGCACGACAACAATTGTGTTTTCATGGTCGTCGACAGATTCTCTAAGATGGCCATCATGGTGGCCTACAAGAAGAGTATCACAGCAGAGGCCACTCCTAAGATCTTCTTTGAGTGAGTGTGGGTACACTTTAGGATCCCACAGTCCATTAACTAAGATCAGGACAGTAGATTCCTGAGTGCATTTTGGTCAAGTATTTGGTCAATGCTGGATACAAAACTCACTAAGTCCATGACTTTCCATCCCAAAACTGATGGCCAAATAGAGGTTGTCAACAGGATGACCGTACACATTCTTTGCATGTACAAGTCAAAGCATCCATGCACATGGGATGAAAGTATCCCCTATGTCCAACACATCTACAACAGAGCTCTCCATAGCTCAATAGGCCACAAACCATTTCAGGTAGGGCTAGGATTTCAACCATTATGCCCCATTGATGTGGCCATGCCATTTGCAGCCACTCACGTAGATTTGGCTCACTGCAGTCCAAAGCTTAAAGGGCTAACAACTTCATTGAGCACATTCAACACATCTGCCAACAGGTCCATGATATATTGGACAGATCGAATGCTAAGTACAAGTAACGCCATCATCGGCATCGAGTGTCGCACAAAATCCAAGTGGGCAACAAAGTTTGGTTACATTTGCAGAAGGAGTGCCTTGCTCGACCCCATTGGAAGCTTCACCCTCTCTGATATGGGCCATACACCATCACCAAGGTCATCAGGGATAATGCCTTCGAGCTTAGCATCCCATCTTTCCTCGTTCTGCACCCAGTGTTCAATGTAGATCGCCTCCGGCCATAGTTTCCACCATTGTTGGACACATTTGACATTGCAAAACAACTCACACCAACAGAGCTCAACCCAGACTACATAGAATAAGCCACAGCTAATTAGATCATGGACATAAAGATGAAAAACACTCAACAATAGAGGATATAGCTATATCGAGTTTTCAAAGTAGGCTAACTCCTTCACCAAGGCAAATGGCTCACTAGGGACCAGTTTAGCAGAAGTTTCCTCATCTCATGGAGGAACTCAATGCAATGGGGACCATTGCTTCCTAAGGGGGGAGGACTAATCCAGGTGGAAATTGGTGGCCACCTGCCAATTCCACTTGGACCCTCACCATTGTTTCTTTCAGTTTTTCAGTTTCCTTAATTGTAGCACAATTTACTATTCTAGCAGTTTTTTGGGTCCTAAACTTTTGGAGCCATTTTGAGGCCCTAAACAATGTTTTTTTGGCAAACATGTGGGTATTTACATGGTAGTCTCCCATCTCAAGCTTAATATTTTCACAGCATCCTTCACATTTCATGGTCCCCCCATCAGTGATAAGGACTTGGGAATTAGATACGGCCCGGACAAAGCAATGAACAACTTTTGTGACTCTCTTATGGATAAAGTTACGAGTGTTTCCACTATCAATAAATACCACTATTGGCTGATGTTTAATAAATCCTTGGATTTTGATAGTCTGAGGTGAAGAAATACAGCCAAGGCATGTAGTGATATAATCGTCTCATCGAGCATAGCTGCAAGATCATTGTCAGTTTGTTTCCCCCACTTCTTCCTCAAGCACCTCAAGGGATGGAGCTTCATCTACTGAGCTGTTATCAATAGCATCAATTTGAAAGAATTTTATTTCCTTACATTTATGTCAAGGGGTCTCATCACAATAGTAGCACAGTCCTTATTTTCTTCTTTCGTCCATTTTCACCATGACACCTTTTGAACCTTAATTGTTTGGGTGGGGCCCTGATCTTGGGTGGGACATGACTTGGCAACAAAATTTGGATGATTGGATTGGCCATTTAAGGTAATTTCCATATCTAAGGCCTTGCGGCATGCGTCCAATCAAGTAGTTGGGTGGTGCATCTGGACATGGGCTTGGATGGCTTCTTTAAGGCGACTAATGAAACATTCCAAGTAGAATTCATTGCCTAAACCATCAGTTATAATGGCCAATTGGTCAAAGGCTACAATGCTATCCTTTACTGTACCTGTTTGTCGGAGCTTAGTGAGACGACCCAAAAAATTAGATTCTCGGTCAAAGTGATCACATATGGCCTTTAAGAACATGTTCCAAGTTTCTCTCCATGGATAACATTTATGATGCCACTGCCACCACTTCAATCTCTCTTGGTCCAAGTAAAAGGCTCCCACATGTATTTTAGTTCCATCTTCATAGATATCATTAAGGGAGAAATATTGTTCCATTTGTGCTACCCATACTACAGGGTTAGAACCATCAAATTTGTACATGTTTAGCTTGGGTGTCTGGTGGTTGGAAGAGTGGTCATTTCCATGGAAGTGAATGTGATGGATGGATTCTCCTTCTATGTGTGCATCAAAAATAGGATCCTCCCTCTGAGACATCTTTATCGGGGTTGTTAGTTGTGAGAGTTGTTTGGTAATATTCTCCTCGAATGCGTCGAATCTTTTCTCAAGGTGGACAACCCTCTTGACTTCCTTTTCTGCAACCATAACTTGAGATATTCTATGTAGCATACACCAACCCTGCTTAAATTTTTTGAGCTTACTTAAGAGTATTCTACTTGGAAAGAGGGCAAGCTCGGGAATCTAATGGCGTGGGTCACTTGAATCTGCATTGGGAAAAATTTTGGGACTGCCGAAAATCGGGGGCTTATAAGTGAATGGTACCACAATGACCAGTTCGTTGTCCTGAATATTATGGGATAAGTCTCTTGCAAGTGTCTCGGGATGGTCTCAAACTCTTCTTTTTTTCATACTCTGAAAGGAGTTTTACTCCCTGCTAATCAATACTGTAGTGGACGAATTCTAGAAATCTTGATATTTCCCAATGTCTTACGAAAACCAGGCCTCCACTATAGTAACAAAAACCCCAAGGTCTTGGTACTACCGAATGTGATGCGATAATATAATCTGGATTATGGCTGCCAAAACCCTCTCTACACAAAGAGTCTACATTGTGACAACCCTAACTAATGAATCTGAGTTTCACAACAGAGACAGAACCCCAACTATTGGATTTGATCTAGAAGATAAGATAGAGGGTGATCTTTAGATAGCGAAGGTAACTATGGTCACAAAGGAGTGTCAGGTGTTGCAAGTCGTAATATACGTAGGGGTCCAATAATAGTACTCGACCCAATCTTTCAGGGTGCTAAGGAGGATCGACCGTATGCTTAGTCCTACTACCCAACTACCTTATTGTACGTGCGAGTAATCTCCCTGAGTGTTTTTCTCAGTGCACTGTAGCAACAAGATGGCCGACGACTTATCTAAGGTTAGGTTTCAGGTGATCCTAGGGGACTTTTGATATACCCAAGGGTACGTGGAAGTGTGGTCCATGCACGATTATGTCTAATGCGCTACTACTCAAAAGGGTACCCATAAGGCTTACAAGGGAGTCCAACAAGTGTGACCACCTCTTGTAGTTCATATGTGCATGCCTCCCGAAATATGTAGGTTTATGCACTCAATAATAGAACCCATGGTTTAAAGATGTTGGAGCACGTCTCTAGCCTTAGGAAAAAACTGTGAAAATTGGAGGTACAATAGGCCCTGGAAAGTGCTCTGATACCACTTGTTATACTCTTAATGTGCAAGAAATCTAGAATACTATCAATATGAAGAAATATAGCACAAAACATATAATTATCATATGAAATGAGAAAAACTGCAAGTTATTTTATTATTAAGAGACAAATTCAATGTTCACTTGCCTCTTCGAGGGCACAACCTCCAACATAGCAGAGCTCAATTATAATAAGACTCGATGATCTTTCCCTTACTAACTAAGAATATTTATAGATAAATTCCAAAACCCTAACTACTAGTGGTCCCTTGGATAACATGGGTTAACCACTTTATTTATTAACTATGGCCCATTTACAACTAATTGTGGTCCCTTTGCATGTCAACCACTTATAATTGTTAATGTGGGGTTTATTGAATCTCTAACCAACTACGAATATGACTCTACCTATTGGGATTATTACATAAATAAAGGGGTTATGGTTGGACCCTAACACTTGGGTTCCCATGACTGAGTGCCAATCATACATCAGAGCCCCTTCATCAAATCGAAACTTTTTATAAAACAATTTAACAAGGGTCACGAAATCTCTTTCCTCTGAAATGCTAACCTCCGAGATGATGTTACGCTGAGGTCCTCATCTCCACATGGTTCCTCCTAAGTGGTGACATGTGTCACCTAGATTTGCCCCATTAGGCCCCCGAAAATGCTGAAACTGACTACCATGTGTCCACCGTATGACCACTTCATGCTGACTTCATTTGCCATGTCTACTTCTCGAAGATAATCACTTGCTACCATGCGTCTTCTCCGAGGAGAGAGAAAAGGGTCCCTCGGTTCTTCATTTTTCATGTGATTTCCTTTGTAATTTTATTTTCCTTGCTACCTCGAGACTTCTAAAAAATTCTAATTGTTAAGGAGTTATGAAAATACGAGGCTCTAAAATCTCTAGGATTCCAAAATTAGATCGCTCTGAGGTTTCGATAATGGGTCCCGAGATACCTTCCTTCCCACTGCATGCTTTGATATTCCATTTCAAGTAGGTCTTTGAACAGAGCATCGAGGTCCCTTAGTTCCGACCTCTAAAATCCTGAAGTCCTGATATGTGTTTTTGTCGGTCCTTCCGATATCGGCACCTGATATTCTAAGTGTATATCCTATATCCATCATTCCAAAAATCGGCTCCTGATATTTTAGCCCTCCTTTTTTGGCTCCCTTCTAGATCTCAACCTCCGAACTTCTGCTCTCCCTTTTGGCTTTGACCTCTGAATTTCAACGCTCTCTATTGGTTTCTAACTCTGATTTTTGGCTCTCATTTTTTCCTTTCCCTTTAGTCCACTAAGAATGCACATGTCCTTCTCTACACTAGGGATGAAAAATAGGACCATTTGACACGAATATAAAATGGTATAACAAGTGACAACACCAATCATGGAAACCCACCATCCATCATCTAAATAAAAAAATCCCCACTCTTTGTATTATTAATTTTTTCTTACCCTTCCCCTTTTATTTAATTTCTCATTATTTCATCATCTATAATTTACTCTTCTCTAGTTTTTAATTTTTTGTCTAAGGGTATTTTCCTTCATTAACTCTATTCATTTCCCCCTTTTCCCTATTTCCATCCTAACCCTTTGTCTTTCTTTCTACCTAGTTTTTGAGGGGCATCTTAGGCCTATTAAACTATCATCATATTAGTATAAGTAAACCCATGCAATAAGCAGTAAATGCATAAAGTAAATATAATGGGTGATTAGTTGGAGAGGGTACAAACACTCCAACTATCCCCCTAATGTATAAATGCACATGAGGACTTCATGCAAAGAAGATTGGAATTCCTTCCCCATCCTTGTTATTGTTTGTAATGTGTGTGTTTTTGTTGGAGTTCATGGTGTAATTCATCCTTGTCTACCAATGAAGACTCTTCCTTCAACACGAGTTTCATTATCGGAACTCAAACTCGGGTCCCTTGGGTGAGAGCTAAGTATCCTAATCCGCTAGTACACTAGTATATCCTTATTATTTTTTCCTCCTTTTTTTCACTTCCCCATTGTTTTTTTCATGTTAACATTCCTCCTATTTCTAATCCCTCATCCATTTAAATCTACTTTATTTTATTTTATTATCATTTGGGTAAAAAATCCCCTTCCCAACTTTTACAAAAGCACCTTCTAAAATTTTATAAATTTAAAATTTTTAACTTAAACCATTCACCTTTCCTTTTCATTTTGCAATTGAATTTGATTTTTTAATTCCTATTTTTAAATTATTGATTACTTTACTCATTTTTCTTCAATGCTTATATTATTGCTTCGAGAGTTTATTTTGTATATACTATTTAATCCCAATCCCTACATACTCTTCCAACATTTTTATAATTGATATGTCCTTGATGATGGGTGAAGTGTCCACTCAAAATGTCGAACATTTTGTAACCTCACATACAACTCAACCTCTAGAAACTATATGCACTTTTCTACATTTTGTTATATAATTATTATGGTATTATATCTCTAGAATAATATGTTAGAGAACAATTTTAAGTTAAGACAATTTTGGATGAGTAAATATTATTCTTAGGTGTGTGTGTGTGTGTGTGTGTGTGTGTGTGAGAGAGAGAGAGAGAGAGAGAGAGCGTGAGTTATGCTATTATTAATATGATATAAACAATCATTATAATATGATGAGAGGGAAATTTAAACTTTCTACCATTTTTATGTAAGAGTAAAATATTTACCATGGAATACAAAAGTTTAGGTGGTAACGCTAAGAAAACATCCAAGACATATGTTTATCCTGAAAATCCATCTAAATGGTCAGGTATTGTTACATAGTCTAAAGAAATGTCCATATAAATATTTACAAATACAACTAACTATAAGTCTATAAATTTTTTTATCAATGAGTCTACCTTGATTAAAAATATATATAATTTCCTAACTTCCAAGTGAATAACGCCTTTAAAATTTTAATAAAAACACGCAATAATACTAAAAAAACAAACACTGTTTGTTTCTTGATCTATATGTTTGTATTATATTAGGAGGAACACGGGAAAATAATGGATATATAAAGACCTACATGATTTAGTTAGGGTGTCTACTCTAGTTGCATTCATATCTTTATAATGGTTTCTTTAGTTTCCTTTATTGCTCCATCATAGTGACCTTCCCCATCTCAGTCATGACCCCAATATCCTCCCAACCTAAACCCTATGTTATGACCAACATTTCAATAGTAGTTAATTATCTTTTGTATACTTCTATAGGCCTCCTCTTTAGTTGGACCTTCTCAATGGGTTGCCTCTATGATGAAGATATCTCTAATGGGCTTCTTATATATTAGTGTCTCCCTTGGTCCTTGATCCCTCATGGATTCAACTTCTCTAGCTCTAGGTCATTTACCTCTACTAAATGAAGGATCTCATTCAAAGTGTTGCTCTCAAAATGAGACCAAGTAGGGCTTTATTTGTCTAATTCTTAGTCCCTGAATGTTATAATATTCTTTAAATATCTAATCCATCCATTTTAATGGTAAATTATGGAGTGGGGCATGAAAATATACAAGTAGAATCAACTCATTTTTAGATTCAATGGCATTTATCAAAAACTCTTTGATATACATTTTTACAGTTCATTTTGTCGCATTCAAACAAATGGCCCTAAACCCGGATCTATCATCACCCATTTACACTTTGTAATGATCCCTACAAAGCCAAAATAATTCTCTCTCAAGAAGTTATAAGAATCTCTAATTACATTGGTTGAAAACCTTAATTTAAGACCTCATTGCACTTACTCTCTTGAAAAATTACGATGGTGCAGGTTGCACACATGGAACTTGTGTTGGTCAGTGTAGGTTCCTCTTATAGAAAGAGTGATGACACCTAGAAATGAGTAATAATTTCAAAGTTTCTCTCTCTAGAAGCTTCGAGAGTGGATTTAACCATTTACTATTGGATCTGATCACGAACTCTTACTAATGAGGTATTATCTCTTATCTCATAGAACTCACCTCCTTCTAAAGTGGATCTATGCCATAGTATGGTAAATCCAAAACTACCTCATTTACCCTATAAATGTAGCACCTGCCTTAGAGTTTGGGTTGGTTTTTGGAGACTCTAATTATGCCTTTATGATTTCCATTTGTGTCTATAGGTCCATGATCCATCCATGTGATTTAGTTTTGATTGAAGGCTTACAATTGTGGCAAATGAAGGACAAGCTAGCTGGGAGATATTCACAAAGTCAAGGCCTACAAGAGTTGTAATCATTTCTTGCCATTATTAATACAAAAGTGCATTGTTTCTCCTATACATTATGTCTTGGTTATGCATATGTAGAAAATGAATCCTTTACTTCTTGTTTAGAGTTTTTTTTATACATTATCTTGTATATTTTGTTCTCTTGCTTGTTTGGATGATTTGCAGACTCCACTTTTATAAATTGGAGTTGGAGTTCAAGCTAACAAGTAAGGAGAAGAAGTAATCTGGCATTGGGTTCCACGTAGGTTTCCTTTCATATTCCAAAAATCTCTAAGGAAAAACATTGTAGTTTTGTCTAGGTTGTTTCTAAGCTAAGACACTAGGTCTAGGAAGATTACTTATGTCCATAGAAGGAATTTATCCACAAAACATACACAAATTGATCTCATTGACATGGAAAATGAAAATAAAAGAAGAGGACTTCATTTACCCATGTGAAAAATGGTTATTCATTATTGAACTCAATTATGTAGAAGACAATCCCATGATGGGGGTGGAGGAACACGGTTACATGGGGGAGGGAGGCAGAGACTAGGCCCTATCGATTATTAAAATGAAATGCATGTGGCATATGGTAAGTATACAATATGAACCTCCACAAAGTTTCGAGATTGTAGGAGATTGTTTTAAGTGTTGGATGCTGAGAGCAACACTATTGTTTGTAGTTTGGGGTATGTGCACATGAGAAGGTGGTAGAGGTAGCGAATAGTTTGTATAGGTCACCAACCTATTTGTGCCTCTTCATATTTGGTTTGTAGTGATAGAGGGTTTAGATTGCATGTGGATAATTTCATGAGGAGATGTTGGCAGCCGTTCCAAGTTTGGGATCTAGGCGAGCTACTAAGCTAGAGTGGGCTCTGTGTAGATGGTCACTCCCTGAATGTAGCAGTGGAGGAGCATTTTGGATCTAGGACTCTGCAGCAGGCACTTTAGTATGTTTTCTCGACTACTCTGGTGGTTTCCATGACATTTTTATTTCATTTAGTAGAGAGGTATCTCCATGGAGTGGTGTTTGTTCCATGTTTCTTTTATTTATGGTGGAGGGCCATCTAGTTCACCAATATTTCATGGTTAATGGTGGAGGTAATTGGGGGTCGAAAGCAAATGCTCCCTTCATGGGAGTGGTCTTGGGTTCTCTAAAATTATGTTTATTAAATACAATCCCCTTGGTTGGAGTTAGATATAACAGCCAAAGGGGTTGCAAGTGTAGTGATTGCAGAGCCTTGTCGTGGGTGTTTCCTTGCTCCATTTTTCTAGTAGCGATAAGGAATTACCAGTCAGTGGTGATCAATACAATATTATGCATATGGACTAGGAAAGTTGGGTCTTCGGGATGGTTCTCAGACCCTCAAGAATGATGTTATTTTCATAGGTCAGGGCGGGATAATTTGTGGGAGGTCACGAGGATTGAGAGGATGGAATTAGGGAGGATTTTGTTAAGCTATTTTCCTAAAATAGAGGTTATACACTTGTTTCCTTCACAGGAAAAGAATGCACATGTTTTTTCTCTAAGCAAAGGTGTGTGTACATGTAGGTTGCACTCACAATAAGTTCATATATCTCCTAGGACTCAAAATTTCACATTTTCCCCCCTTTTTTCCTTCCCTTTTTTAGTGATTTTGTTGTTTAAATGGTTCAATATGCTAGTAAGTTATTCCTATGTTTTTGTGCTTCTTTGAGTGCATTTACAATTTACTAATAAAAGAAAGAGAAAAAAACATTGTCTTTGTGTTTCTCTTTTACTTTTTCTACATTTTCTAGTAGTTCTTTTTAGTGGGTTTTCTGCTTAAAGTTGTATTTTTGGTAGGGTTGCAATGTTGTAGTTTTAGAAGTGAAAAAAATACAAATAATGTTTGCATTGCATTTTGATTCTAGTTGTCAAAAGAATTGTCCATGCTTTTTTCTTATTGGAGACCAAGTTCATTAAAGAATAAGTGTAAATAGATTTATTTTCCAATGTCCTTAAGTTTCTAAATGTAATAGTCCCAAAACATTGTTAATCACTTCCTTGAGTAATTGATGACCCTTAAAATAAATGGTTAATCTGAAAATAAATTAGACTTGTTTCTTTCTAGAAAAGCAAAAAAATTCTCGCCATTGATCCTTTGCATAGGATTGGAGAGAGAACTCTCCAAGGTTATAAAATAAACTAGGAATTTATTAATTAGTGAAAAAACCCATTAGTATCATGATCTACTTTCTAGGAAATAACCTTTAACACGTGTCAAGCACTAGTACAAGTCGGTTCAAGTTCTTAGATTATCCCTTGATGCTTGTATCAGTGGGTTATGCATGCATGGGATTTATAGTTGAAATGGAAATTCCATATCATGACACTAATTCTCCTAAAGCTCCAGCTCTAATAATCAATCCTATGTTCCCCACCTATATGTAGAAGCCCAATTCACAATTATTCCCCCCATTTACTAATCATGAAGTGTTATCCATAGTTTCCTTTCCAATGAAATCTTTCCTAGCTGACTACAAGTGGTAAGTACTTATGATACTTGAGACAAATACATAATGTCAGTCTCATCTCCCTTGGAGGACATTTATCTTCATGAGGGTACTTGCACCTTGGGTGGTTGTTGTGTGAAGGTTATCGTAATCATCTTCCTCAACTTTGTTAGCTAGGATTGGACCCTAATCATCCTAAACTAACTTTCAAAAGGGTCATTGATCAACTCTTCATTGTCCTAGGTCTAGGTCCTCATCACCTTATACTAAGATTTAGAAGAGTAATTTTGTTGCTTGGTCTATCTTAAGAACTTTTATTTGGGTGATTCTTGTTTAATTTTTTGTTTCTCTTAGGATGTTTTTTCTTGTCACTTTAGAATCTATAATTCAAAGTGGTTTACCAACCACTCCACTCATCTAAAAGAATGAAAGGTATTTCTTTAAGAATTGTAGAGCTTTATCCTCAAAGATGAAGGCTTGACCATATTGTATTTCCTCCACATGACTCAAAAGAAGAGACCTTAGTTGGATTGAATAGTTCCATAAGGGAGGAGCTAGTGCAAGAAGATCATGGCAAGGAATAGTTATCTACCAAAGGGTACTTAAGGGTTTTGGATGATTGTGTACTAATTCTCAAGAGAGTTCCATTTCCTTCTCCACAAGGCAATCTCAATCCCATCAAGGTTGAACATATTTTGATCCAACTTCAACAAACTTTAATCCACCTCTCATCGATGTTAAAAAACCTCTTATTTTTCACACATGTCTCTTCAAGGATCAAAGTCACATTACAAATCCCCTTTATCAATGGCCCACATAGAATAATGGCATTAACACTTTAGGGTATAGGGGTACCCATACCCCCATGTTGGTTACTTCTAGTGGAGAAGACAATCTTTCCATCTCAATTATCCCTATTACAACCACATTCCTATCAATATCTCTACGAACCCAATGTCATTGAGAACATGTTGACTAGGGAAATTGTTCTCTTGATGAGATTCAAACATATAATGCATTTTATACTATGTTGCACGGGTACCCGCACCCAGGGTTGGGGTTCTCGAACTCATCTCGGGTTCTCGCACCAAAGTACCGGATTCAGGTATGGCTTCTTCCCAGACGAACCCAGAAGAACCGGGTTCTTCCATGAAGAACCGGGTTCTTCAAAAAAAAATTGGGTTCTTTTCCTTTGTTGGGTTCTTGGGTTCTTGGGTTCTTCGGGTTCTTGGGTTCTTGGGTTCTTTGGGTTCTTCAGGTTCTTCGGGTTGGGTTCTTTGGGTTCTTCGGGTTCTTTGGGTTCTTCATAAAAAAAATTATATTAAAAATTTAATTTTCAAATAATTTTTTTATTATTGAAATTTAAAAAATAACTTATAACAAAGGTAAAAAACTTAAAAAACCCTAAATCTTTAAGACTTTAACTCTTTATGAACGCACACAAGTAAATATATGATACGTGATTCACTAATTACTGATTTCATTTAACTTTTAAGTTTTTTCCATTTGGTTGAGGCTTGAGCCATCCCCGTTTACCATTTCCGGCGGCAGTGGGCAGCTTCAGCAGCAGTGGGCAATGGGCAGCTTCAGCAGCAGTGGGCAGCTTTAGTGGCAATGGATAAAGCAGCTTCAACAGCAGTGGTATTTACAAGTTTTCATTTTCAATTTTATTATTCCATGAAAAAGTTTCACAAGACCCGCCTGTGAAAAATATAGGTGCATTATATTACACATTTGAACAGTGAACACCCACAGGGGCTCAACTACATTAAGCAGAATTGTCGGAATGAATGTCACAATTTCTTGTTGTTTCGGACTGTCTGCAACATGAGCCACAATTGTCAGTCCACTTTTATACACTCAATTTGCCTCCTACAGCTGCGGCATAGTCCCTCCTCCTTGTTTTTGTCAAACGCTGAGCTATAGGGCTTGATTCATGCCACTGTTTACACAAAATAGCTCATTGTTCACTAAGGAACAGACCTCGGCCTCCCTATGCAGACTCCTATACCCAACCGAAGCCCTAAACAGAGATGAAAATGGCACAAACTTACCTCTACTCAGCCCGGACTTGTTAAATTTTTAATTTTTTATACTATATACTATAATATGAGAAGTATACGTTTCAGTTCTTTTAACCTGAAATAGTTGCAATTAGATTAATAAAGCGCAGAAAATCTTTATCATTTTTTGCATTAATGAATGGCATTACATAAATGCATTCATACACTAAATACAGCTCTGTGCTATTCTTCACAATATAAACCATTCAGTGAGAATGTATTTCAAATTTTCAACTGAATCATCTACACAACATTCAAGCCAGTTCATTATCTACCCTCTAACAGTGGTGTTGCTTTCCCTTGCAATGTAATTTCACCATGGATCAACAAAATCCAATTAAATGGTTCAGAATTTGTTCAGGAAAAACACTGAACAGTTCATAGTATGTATATTTTAATTTTTGAAATATTGAATCATTACATTTGTCATTAACATATAAATTCAATGATGTGCATGTTTAAATGTCAAATGATTATCATTAAAGTTTTCTTGTTTAAAGTTGAAATAGTATACAAATTCAAATTTCATATATATTATTAATTATAAATTTATAATTTATAAAATTTAATTATTAAAATTTAATATTATTATATTACCCAACGAACCCAGGCACCCTGTTTCCAAAAATGTCGTCCCCGTCCCCGTCCCCGCACCCACGTTTCCTGGCAACATAGATTTTATAATATTTTTGCATGGAGTTATGAGGAACCGCTAGGCATAGACCCTAGAATTGTTGAACATGATATCAAGGCGTATGGAAATGTGAAGCTTGTTTAGAAAACATTGTGATTGATCAACCTTTATAAGGTGGTTTCCATCAAGGAAAATGTGGAGAAGCTAGTTAAATCCAACTTCATCTACCTAGTTCCCTTGACTGAATGGGTGTCTAACCTAGTGTCGGTTGATAAGAAACAAATTACCATTCACCCATGCATGGATTTTAAGGATCTGAATAAATTTTGTCCTAAGGATAACTATATTACCCCATTCATCAACCAAATTATCAATGAATGCATCAGTAGTGAAATATTCCCATTTTTTATTGATTTCCCCAATATAATAAAATTTAGATCTATTCTAAGGACCAACAGAAGACTACATTTATTTTTTCTCAAGGCATTTTTTCCTATCGAAAGATGTCATTTGGACTTAAAATGTTAGAGTGACTTTCTAATGGGCCATGTTGTATGCATTTCATAACATAGAAAATATTATGAAATATTATCTCAATGATTTGGTTTCTCACTCTCGCAACAGGGTAAATCATCCTATCCATCTTCATGGAATATTCGATAAATGTAACTGAAATATGATTCACTTGAATCCTCACAAAATGAATCTTTTGTATAATATATAGGAGACTATTATGTTTGATCATGTCTAAACATTATATTATGTTAGACCCATTTAAGTTGAGGCAACAGTTGAATAGCCTCTCTCATGAAATATTCACCAACTACAAAGCCTTCAAGAAAATGCAAACTTCTTATGAATTTTCATCACTAATTATGTTTTCATAGCAAAAGGTCTCATGTGCATGTTATATTGGTCCCATTTATATGTAATGGTTTTATGCAATGGTCATTTTATGCCTTGGAAAAGGATCATATGTCTACCCCACTATTAAGTAATCAAGATTATAGTAGGATTTATTGTTATACCTTGTGGCATTATAATAAAACATTGGTATGGTTTTGGTTCAAGAAGATGACCTACACCAAGATCATGCAGTTTATTATCCACAGAAGAGTCACACTAGACCTAAATTAAGGTTTTCGCATGTTGAGAAGATGGCCCTTGTAGCAGTTTATGTTGTTTATATATCAACATTACATCCTTGAAAACCACTATAATCATAGACACCAATCCTTTCTAATATGTCTTGACTCAATCAGTAATTGGTGGCGAGTACAATAAATGGATTTTCATGTAATGGGACTTTCCTAGAGAGTGTTGTGTGATTTAAGTGCAAGGTGCAAATTAACTTAACCAAACTTGATGAACAAGGCTCTATTTGGCTTCAGTCAAAAGTAGTATTAGATTTTAGAAAGCATCAAATGCACTAGTGCATAATCAATGAAATATTGAAATAGTGGAAAAACAAGCTACCTCAATATGCTAAATGGGACCAAACATAGTTCAACAACAATTTCCTTATCTTTAGACTTGAGTGCGACACTATTTTGAAGGGGGAAAGACATGTTATCGTTCTACCCTAGCCTTCTTGTTTTAGGTTACATAGGAGTTAGTTAATTATTGTATGTGTCCATACTATTGGAATAAGCCTCATTGGTTAATAGTGGACATATTTCTAATGTAAAAGGGTCCACTTTATAATTCCCACTATGTATTTCATACCTATTAGTGAAAGGACTACACGTAATTAGGGTTTTTGTTATGGTAAAAAATATTTAAAGGTTATGATATTATCAAATGTTTATCTTGTAGTTTATTTTTAGATCTCTAATTAGTTAGATATCACCCACCCTTAAGAGGTAAGGAACATTATATTATTCTTTTCATTATCCATATACAAGGGTATCATATGGTTTTCATCTTATTGTCTCTTATTTATTGTTAATTTGCAATTGTATTTTCTATATACCTAGTTGTGTTTCAATTTTCAAATAAAGGAACATTAAAAACATTATTAAAGGATGCACTCTCATATGCTCAAAGATGCAATTTTTTTCAAATGAGTGTTGGATGTGAAAAGAATTTGGATATTCCATTACAAACCATAATAATATATGAGCCTTTTGAGAAATGGGGCATGAATAGTATAGGGGAGATCATTTTGAACTCATCAAAGAAGCACAAGTATATATTAACTTCCATAGGCCACTTCATGATATGGATCAAAGAAGTGCTACTAATCAAATTAAATGAAGTAGAAACCAACCAATTTCTGGAGCGACACTTGTTACCAAGTTTGATGTTCCTTCGATAATAGTCCTTGATAATCCCTCATATTTTTCTTCCTTTAGATTAACTAGATTTTTGTTAGAAAATAGAAACTTATTTTTTGGTTTTCAACTAACAACTTCCCATAAGAAAATTGTTGGAGAATGTAACTAGTATTAGTGTTCATACTGAGAAATATTTATTAATAAATTTATTTTTATTATTTTATCAAGCATGTTCTTCATGCTTTTAAAGTCAAAAGAAGTCAAATTAATATGTATTTGAGTCATGACATTTGACATTTGAAAAGATGGATTTTTTTTGGTCAATTGTAAATAGTCAAAAGGTTTAGGTCAGCCTTCTCTTAGTCAAGTCGGCGTGTATGGCTAGTTGACACCTCATGATTAGCTATTAATAGACACCTACTCAAGCTCTTTTTAGGAGTTAAAAATAAGACTGAAATAGTGTGATCTCTGTACCGGATAAAAATCAAAGCCAAGCTTTCAAGAACAAGAAGAAGACTAGAATCAAAGGAATACTGAAGTTTTGTAATTTACCTATCACACGTGCAAGTTTCCTATAATTTTGTGACAATGTCGAGGAAATATGAAGCATCATGTAGTTTTGTCAAGGATGAAAATCTGAGTTGACTTGAAGTTGGTAACAGTGTCGAGATTCTTATAGTTGAAGTAAAGTTCGAGGAAGGTTGAATATATCTTGAGCAAATAGAAGGAAGTTGACCATATCTGAATTTGAATTGAGAGGAGGGTTGATGTGGAAGCTTTAAGGGATTCTTTAGTCTTGGGTTGGACATCTCATTTTGATCTGATTCTATAATAAGTGGATTGTTTGGGTTTTCCCCAGTTGTGGGGTTTTAACTTGGCGTGAAGCCTATATATTGTGTTATTTTTGTTTTGTGATCTTCATGTTTTTGATAATTTCTTGATGAAGAAGTAAAAACAAAATAATAAATACTAAAAATTATCACAAATAATTATCAATTAAGGAGAATCAACATAAATCTACAAATACCTTGATTTTCCAACATGGTATTAGAGCTAAGTTTGGTAAAAGGAGGATGAAGATCACCTTTTGTTGGAAGTTGTGTTTGAAGTCTTCTTTGAAATCCCTAAGGAGTCGAAGTTAAGATCGCATACTATTGGCTTAGCCTTAGAAGTTTGAAGTCCTTCATCAAGAAGATTAGAGTATTAAAGGTTAAAAGAATACAACCTATAGGATTGTCAAGAAGACTACTAATATGAATATTTGTTAAATGAAAGGTAATATGTGATAACCTTTGTAATGACTAATTTGAAGTTCTAAAGAAAGAACCCATACAATGGACTATAACTATTTCTCCTAGGCAGATATAGAAGACTTGTTATCTATAACAATCATACAATACGAAGTTCTATGAGATTTACATCTAAAGTTCCCAAAGGCATATATACACACTTATTCATGTGTAATTCATACTTACAACTATATTTGGAAGAAATACAAAGCATTGTGATACATATATATATGTGACACTATTCATCTAAAGTCATCATCATATGACAAAAAGATCTGAAGTAAAGTTTTCAAATAGAAATGACGAAGATACAAAGTTGGGGAACAATTATTTGATTCAAGCCTAAAGCAGTGATTGATATCTTATCTATATAAAGACACTACACCTTAACTATGTTACGCCTATACAATGATCCAAGTTACCATAAGATCTAGAGGTCTTTTATGTGAGTTTCTAAGACCCAAATTTCCCAAAATGTGAATCAATTCCTGAGGAGACCAAGAATATATAAAAGAGAAGTCGAGTTGTAGTCCATGTGTAGTTTAAACGTGAAGGTTGAGATGGGCTACTAAGGAGGCCATGATCTGAACCATCCTAAGTGAAATAAATCTTGGAGAGCATCTAAAATTTTAGGTCGCAACTCAAAGAGGATAGGGTTAAAGGGTTAAGGGATCGTCTTGTGGGGCTTTTGGTTTTTGGGACAGGCCCACGAAGGAGCAGAAGGTTGACCATGAGTTGGAAGAGAATTATGGGCATAATTTTGTGGTGAAAATTTTCAAGAAACAGAGCCAAATTTTCTTTTTAGATTGCAGGTAGGTCTGAGACTTGTAGTGGCATGTTTAGGAGGTCAAAAAGTTAGTTTTGCAAGCCTAATAAAGATGCCACATATAGGGAGAAGGTTGAGCATCGAGGATGAGGTCGGTTGTTAGGAAGAGACAACACGCTGATTGGAGGCTAGTTGGAGGGTCATAGTAGTAGCTACAAGTAGCCCTAACTAAGTTGAAATTATCTCAGACTAGTGCATGCTCATAACCAAGCAAGTAAATCTTTCCATAGGTATGTATCTCCATAACTTGATTTATTGGTAGTGGATAATTGTCCTAGTTTAGGACAAATTTTGTCCTAGTGGGCCTCATCAACTCTATAGACTTGCAACATTATTTAGAGGATACGGGAAATTCAAAATGCTATTATTGTTTAATAAATTTTTAGGTTGTTTTAAAGGGTTATATTTGATTGATCAACAATAATTTGATTTTTTGTTTTTGTTTTTATGGAATTATATGGTTGTTTTTTTAAATGATATTAGTAAAGATAATATTCCATTTAAAAAATATTAAAATGGAATTTAACTGATAAAATTATTATACCAAGAAAAGGAGAAATTAAAAACTTTATAATTTAGTTTTTAAAATAGTATTATGAAATAAATTAATAAAATAACTCTAAAAAATATTTAAATATATTATAGTTAATATTTCACTTGTAAGAATTTCAATTATAAGCTTATTTTTTTATTTTTTTTAAATATGGATTGTCTTATTTACTCTATTTTCAATAAGTGTTTTATTTTTTTAATATTAATTTATTGGCTAATTTTGTTGTAAATTTATTATATCTTCTTAAAATTATCGGTAATATCAGTAATTTGCATAATACAAAAGAGCATTATTTAATATCCACTTTCTCATTTCTTCTGAAACACCAATATTTTGCACAATAAAATAGAACATTGTCATCCTTGTTTTTTACTTTAATTTGGATATATTTAAACCAAACAGTTAGTACTAGCTACTATGTAGCACTTGTTTTAATTATTTTTTCAATTTGCAAGAACAATCTTTGAATCTAGTTCAATTTCTTAATCAAGTCTCTTTTCCATTCAAACTATACTTCTTCGTGATTCTAATTTGAGTCCCAATTTCAAAATTAGGGTCTTTTATCTTTTAAACCTTAATTATAATTCTCTAAGGAGTTTTAATATTTTCGTAAGTTTACTCTTTGCATTCTCTTCACTTCTTAACTTTTTAATTTACGAGTTTTCAAACCAATTCATGAATTGGCCTTGTTTTTCCAATTAAGGCCCCTTTCAAGCACTTCAACTTAATTTACAAGAGAAAAAAGCTTATATAAGATCCCAATGCTCCAAGTTGTTTAAGAATTAATTGAAGTTATGCAATTGAATCTTGTTTCACTACTTATAAATAGGATGAGAACCAAAAAAGTGATGCTTGGGCTCATTTCACTTTTTGTAAAACTTCTTTATAGAATTTTAATGAGGAGAAGCCATCTTGAGCAAAAATTTGGACAAATACCTTGTTTCTAACATCGCGAGTGTGTGGAATTTCATTTATTTCCTTAATAAACATTGGAGTTATAGTAAGATTTTTTATTTCCATGTGTAATAAATGCATTCTTATTTTTTTTTACTCTCAAATGTTTGCCTAAAATATGAACATGGCATTGTAATTAGTTATTTAATTTCATAATTTCTTGATTTTATATTTGGTCATATGTATTTCTAATATTATTCATTAATTCTTTTTATATAATAAAGGTATGTTTGCTCATGTGTCCATCCCTTTTATTCATTTTCTCCTAGATAGGAATTTTGGAATATATTTGCATTTTGCATAGAGATTAAGCTCATACCTACATTTTCGTTCCACATTCATAAGTTGAAACAAATCTCATAGCAAACCTAGTAACAATTTTCGTGATATAGTACATATGGGTTCCCTAATCTAAACAATGTGAAGTCTAGTCGAGACTTCTCACTATTGAGAACCCCTATTTTTGAAAAGGGCATTTGTAACACCCCTCAGTGAAAATTAGATATTTAATTTACTTTCATTGCAAAGACTTGGTAAATCATGAGCTATGTGGAAAGCATAGTGGAAAACTTTAATGTTTAAAGTTTATTTTAATTTTATATAAAAGTGGTTATGGAAAGTCTTAGAATTCACAGGGAAAAGACACTAAATGAAAAAGTTCTCACTCTCCAGACGATTAGAGGACAATTAATTACATCCCTAGAGATAAATAATCTCAGTTGAGAAAAGAAGTCAAGGAGGGTATGAGAGGAGCACCAGAGGCATCTAAAAAGAAAGAAGAGAAAACAGGTACCTTGAACAGAACATTGTCAAGGTAAGGCAGGACACAACCAATTAGGGTATTCTTGAGCTAGTAGGTGGCTAGTGGAAACCCTAAGGCAACCTTGTGAGTCAGTGAGTTCTTTGGCTGGACTTGTACAATCTTTGTAACACCCTTCTCCCATATCTAACCAAGTAACCGACCAACTGGGGTAAACATGAACGAGAGGCTGCTATGATGGGATTCAACCTCCTAGGTGACCTTAAGGAAGTGGAATCAATGGAAACACACTATACAAACCTTCCACATCAATAACAGAACTCCCAAAAGCCATCCCAACCACTCAGGTAGCCAACCCCTAAGACCAACTAAATTTTTGGACCATTAAACTCTTAGAAAATCCCTTGATATAGGCATGCATGCGTCCATAGGGCTCTAGATGCTCCCACTACATGACATGCCAGCTTCCAGGGACTTTCCTACCCAGTGATGCACCTGCATCCCTGGGATTTGAGCCACTTTTTCAGGCCCAAATCCCAAGTCACTTCCCAAGACTAAATAACACATTCAGAACAAAAATATAATAATGGAATGATGATAAAAATTCAATTAATTGAACAAAGGCTTAACTGGACCCCTACTAACCATGATAGGAATTTCGTCAAACATGTCACAAATATGTAATTTACAGGTGTAAACAACATATCTGAGCATAGGGGTCTCATACTTATCTTGCTAAGAAGCACTATTCCCTTATATCATTATTTAAATTATCATTTATTAGGTCATAGATACATTGTTCATTCATTTGCAAATCAAAACATTAAGAGATCCATACATTATCACTATCATAATACATTCTTATAACCAGCATAATAACAATAGAAATATCAAGGATACATCAGCCATGGAATCCACATATAAACCAATACATTTATATATAAGATATCAAGGAAAGAACCTTTTATTAATGAATGCAAAATCATACTTGAGACAAGACTACCAAGTTCCACTTGACCATAGAATGGTTGATCCAATTCTCTCTTTAGTCATCCACCCACGTGCCATACTCCAAGCATGAATGTGGGACTCAAACCAAAAGAACTAACAAGGGCATCCTGAGGCTAAACCACCTCACCCTCATGAATAGAAACTAGGCTTTACCATAATTCATTTTGGATCACTAGGATAACACAATAAACATGTAATGACAGGCTTTACCATGATCTCCACCAGATCACTAAGCCAAAACCAGCATGGATGCCACCGGATTTATCCACCTACACCATGAGGAACTTTCATGTCTCTTAGTCTCTCAAGATTTACCATTGACCAATCAAGGATTCCTAGGCCCACCGAGGCAACACAAAATCTGACTTTTCCACAACCCACATTCTAGTTCAAGGGTTACTAGGCCATGTGTTTTATAATTTGGAGGTCCACCTCACTCAGCTTTGAATCCATTCGACAATCTAGCTCAACCAAAACATGAAAACCCCTTCACACCATGGCTATTCGGAAATGGCAAGGCTAGGCTGAAAACATTGTCACACCTGACAAAACCCATGCCACAATATTAATGAACCACATGCAATACCATTCATTCTATATCTAGAAAAGAAAATACACATGAAAATCAATACCTACAAAATATATTGTTGTAGTTGCTTGATCATGCTCTTCCTTGCTTACTTCTTCCTTCTTCTTGCCTTATTTTCCTTTCTTGATCCAATGCCCAAGTGCTCCAAGAAAACTCTACTGACTAAGTGAGAGAGAGAGATAATAATGAGAGCACTCCAAAACTGAACTGAAAAAAAAAAAGGTACCAACTGATCCTCAAAATCCTTTTTATCAATTAGGCCTCTATTTTCTTCATTTTCCATTATTTTCTTTCATTTTCTTCCTCACATGCAACATGTGACCTTTCACCTTCCTTTTCTCCAAATTTCCATTATTTTCCTAAATAAATGTGCCAAAAATGTCATTTTTCCTTTCCAAATACTTATCCATTTCCTTTCCCAATTTCCTTAGCCATAATAAACCAAATAAAACACCCACTAGGATGTTTTTCCCAACATTCAACTGGTAATAAGTGTCCCATCAATCATGGTTATTATTTTTTCCTTTATTAAGTTTTATTACATGGAGTTTTCACCAGGGTTGTTACAGAACCCTCCCCCTTGGGGGACACCATCCTCGGTGTTCAACCACACCTATACCTCAACAAAACTACTAAAAAGAAAACATACTGCCCATGGAGCTTTATAACATAGCTCGGTGTAGTATTTAAAATGATCACCCTGTCGAAAAGAAAACCAACATGACAACATAACAAGCATAACATCATAATGACATGACACCCATATCACTTGTTGGAGCTTTATAACATATCTCATGGCGATATTACATCCATATATATATGTACATATATCAAAAAATCACCCAAACATATGCCAGAACATATACCAAACATCATACCAAAACTACTTTGCCTCAACTAGCAAACAATGAAGGATACATAGCATGCATTAGATCTTCCATCTTTGATGTAGCTTCATTGGGACCAAATTTCTTCCACTGCACTTTAACCTACTCGATTTCTTGGTTCCGAAGCATGAGCACCTTTTTCTGCAATACACACTGGGGCTCCGGCCATAATTCTCCATCTAGATCCACCTGCATTACAAACCAGTCAATCCCATGAGCAACATCTTTAACAAACTTCTTAACCAATGACACATGGAAAACATCATGGAATTTCATTGTCAGAGGTAGTGCAAGTCGATAGGCTAATGACCCAATCCTCTCAATGATCCTTAAAAGTCCACAAAACTAGGGTTCTAGCTTGGCACATGATCTAATCCACAAGGAGCTCTTCTTTGGTTTGATGCACAAGTACACCTGTTCCCCAACCTGGAACTCCTTGAACAACTTGCTCCGATCTACATAACTCTTGTTCATATCTTGTGTTGCTTTCAAATTCTTCTTGATTACCTACATTTCCAGTTCCATTTTTGCCAATGGTTCAATCAACACCCTGTTAACTAGATCATTCCAACTATTGGGAGTATTACAACTCTGCCCATACAATGCCTCAAATAGACTCATACTCAGTGATTATTGGTACTCATTTTTGTAAGTGAACTCTACCAGTGGAAGTGTAATAGCCTCCTCCAACATCCACCCAAGTAACGATGCCAATTGGGGTAAACATGAGACGAGAGGCTACTATGATTAGATTTGACCTCCTAGGTGACCTTAAGGAAGTGGAATCGATGAAACATCACACAAAAACATCCAACATCATCCACATAACCTTCAAGAGACAAGTCAGCCACCCAAAAAACCTGTCCCTGGGTCCTATTGCTGTTTGAGAAACTTAGGGCAGAGTAACGCTCCCCAGACAGTGCCCAAGCAAGTTAGTCTCTAAACTAATGCTCTGTTTGCTAGCATTACAGGATTTGAGCCACCTTTTTTGGCCCAGAGCCTAGGAAATTGCCCAGAATGGAATGATCACTTAAAAATGGTAATAATACAAGGAAACAATGATGCAAAAGCAATAAACTGAATAAGACCATAACCAGACCCCTACTAGCCATGACAGACATTTCGTCAAACATATGATCAACATGTAACCTACAGGTGTAAACAAAATAATTTAGTGTAGGGAAATCATACTTATATAAGAATTGCCCTGAACCATTGTTTCCTCCTGTCATTTGCTACCTCATAATTTATTAGATCATAGATACATTATCCATTCAGATACAAGTAAAAACACGTTGAGAGCATACATAGTTGTTGTCACAAAAGATACATATAACCAACATAATAGGAACATAAATATAATGGACATATCAGCCTTCAAAATCCTTGTATACATCAGTACATTTGCACATGAAAATCAAGGGAATGAATTCCTCATTAAAAATTGCAATGAATCAACCGGTGATGGGACTACCACGTTCCAATCAACCATAGATTGGCTTAGCCAAGTCTCTCTTCAGCCAATCACCCACGTGCCATATTTCAAGCATGAATGTGGGACTCATAGATTACATAAAAAAACACCAATCAATGTGGATTCCACCAAGTTCTCCACCTACACTGTGAGGAATTTGAGTGCCTCGTAGTCTCTCAGGCTTAACCGTGCATCCATAGTCTAATCCATGGATCACTAGGCCCTACACTGAGATATAGTCTTTATGCTTTACCGTGCATTCCATCCCAGAATCACTAGGAACAACAAAGAGAAAATTCACCTCTTGGCTTTACTGTATATCTGGCCATTCAACGACAAGGATTCCTAGGCCCACCAAGGCACACAATCTGGCTTTACCGCAACCCACAGTCCAATTCATGGGTTGCTAGGCCAGTGGCTTCGTTCATCCTCAGTCTGGTTTAGGGACCACTACCACCATGTGTTTGTCAATCCAAAGATCCACCCCACTCAACTTCGAATCCAATCCAGCAATCCCACACAAACCACATGAGAGAACCCATCTCATTAAAGCTATCAGGAAATGGCAAGGTTAGGCTGAAAATATTGTCACACTTGGAAAAATCCATGCCATGGTAGAAAAGAAACACATTAAATCCCATTCATGCCAAATATAGCAAGGAAAATGCACATGCAAGTTGATACTTGCAATGAAGCATGGTGTAGCTGCTTGATCATGCCTTTCCCTGCTTGATCTTTCCTTCCTCTTGCCTTCTTTGCCTTTCTTTCTCCAATGCCAAAGTGCTCCAAGATACTCTAACTGTCCAAGAGTATGAAAGAGAGAGAGAGTAATGAGAGAGCTCCAAATCTAAACTGACAAAAGGTTACACTGACCAAGCTTGCCAACTAATCCTCATATTTATTTTTATGAATCAGGCCTCTAATTTCTTCATTTTCCATTATTTTCCTTCATTTTCCTCCTCACATGCAACATGTGACCTTTTACATTCCTTTTCTCCTATTTTCCATCATTTTCATAGAAAAATGTGCCAAAAATGCCTTTTTTTCCTTTTAATGCCTTAGCCATTGCCTTTGCCAATTTCCTTAGCCATAAACAACCAAATGAACACCCCTTAGGATGCCTTGCCAAACATTCAGCTTGGAATAAGTGTCTCGGTCATATGTGATTATTGTTTATAACATTTATTACATGGAATTTTCACCAGGGTTGTTACAGAAAGGTACTCTTCTCACTTTCGATGCTGATGCATCACATACATCCTCAACATGTCCTCCAATATTTGTTTGTCCCTCTTAGTCTATCCATCTGTCTACGGATGGTAATTTCTGTTGAAGGCCAACTCTGTGCCCAAACTAGAAAACAACTCCTTCCAAAACTTGGAAGTGAAATTTCATCCCCGTCTAACACAATCTTCTTTGAAACTCCATGCAATCTGACCATGTTTATAATGAACATGTGTGCTACATCGCTAGCTGAGAATGTAGACTTCACTGGAATGAAGTGTGCAACCTTTGTCAACCTGTCCACAACAACCATGATGGAATCATGTTGTCTCACTCTCCTCAGAAATCTTGTGATAAAGTCCATGGAAATGACCTCCCATTTCCATTATGGAATCACAATAGGTTGTAGTAATCCACTTGGATGCTTACACTCTGCCTTTACATGCTGAAAATCCAAGCACCTAGCCACAAAATCTGCCACGTCTCTCTTTAAATTTTGCCAATAGTAAAACTTATTCACTGTTGTTAGTGTGTTCTGATAGCCTAGGTGATCTGAATATGGTTTTGCATGAAACTCCCTCAAGATCACCTTCTTGAGTTCACCGCTATCCTACACATATATCCTATCTCTAAATCTAAACAATTCATCTATCGTGAGACAATAGTCCACATCCTCTACACTTGCATCTGTACTTGTACCTATACAACTACCTATACTTGTACCTATACATGTACTATTACCTGTACTTATACTTGTACCACCACATGTACTTGTAATTGCACATGTACCTATACTCTACTGCAACTTGTGCACAATCTCCATATACCTGACATCCTGCTACCCTGCCTGCAAGATCCTATCATGTAGTATGTCCCATAGGAGTTGATAGCTATTAAGTGATTTACCTGTATCTGTTTGCTAAGAGAATATGCGACCATTTTCTCCTTTCCTTTGATGTACCTAATCTCTAAGTCAAACTCATTGATTTTAGGCCAACCATCTAGCCTACCTGGCATTCAAATTCAGTTGGTGAAATAGATATCGCAAACCATTATGATCACTCATCAATACAAACCTCCTGCCAAGAAGATAGTGTCTCCACATCTTCAATGTATATATGATTGCTTCTAACTCAAAATCATGTGTCAGGTAGTTATTCTCATGTTCATTTAGTTTCTGTGACTCATAGCACACTACCTATCCTTCCTGCATAAGGACTCCACCAAGTCCTTTCTTGCAAGAATCTATACATACTACAAACTCCTTATTTGGATCTGCAAACTTTAACACTGGTGCACGTGTCAGCAACTTCTTAAGCTTCTCAAAACTAGCCTCACACTCCTCTATCCATTCAAACTTCTCACCTTTCCTCTACAATGATGTAATAGGATAAACAATCTATGAGAACTTCCTAATGAACCTCCTATAATAACCTGCTAACCCCATACAAATCTCACCTCGTCCACATTCTTGGGAGCTACCCACTCCATGATAGCCCTTATCTTTTTTGGATCCACTATTATGCCATCCTTAGAGACAACATGCCCCAGCTAATGTACCTCAGTCTGAAAGAAACTACACTTGTTCAGCTTAGCATACAACTGATGCTCTCTCAACAATCTCAACATTGCTTCTAAATGCTCGACATGCTCTTCCTCATTTTTAAAATATACCAATATTCATCAATGAGCACAATAAAAAACTTATCCAAATAGGGACACAACACACTATTCATTAAGCACATAAATGTAGCTAGATCATTAGTCAAACCGAATGGAACTACAACAAACTCATAATGCCCATACCTAGTCTAGAAAGTTGTCTTGTAGACTCTCCTCCTCTTTAATTCATACTTGATGATATCTAGATCTCAGATCAATATTCGAGAACATTGTTTCTCCATTCAAGTGATCAAATAAGTCATCAATCCTTGACAATGGATACTTGTTCTTGATGGTCACTTTGTTCAACTACTTGTAGTCAATTCACAATCTGAGAGTACCATCCTTCTTCTTTACAAACAATATCGGTGCACCCCAAGGTGTTAGACTTGGCCTAATGTATCCCTTGTCCAACATTTCCTTCAACTACAACTTCAACTCTACCAACTCAGGTGTGCTCAATCTGTAAGGTGTTTTTGACATTGGAGTTTCCCTTGACACTAACTCAATAGAAACGTCTACTTCCTTGTGAGATGGCAACTCTAAAATCTCTACGAGAAATGCATCCTGAAACTGTTGTAGAACTGGGTACCTGCTCAAAACATCTACATCCTCAACTTCCTTACCTTTATCACTAGAGATATGTACGAAAAATAACACACACCCTTTCTTGTGACTACGTTTGGCTTGCATAGTTGTCACCATCCTAACTGATGTGGTTTTCTTCCCCTATAAGACTCTTGGTTCCCCATTTTCATCCATGCACTCAATGGATTTGTCATAACAATCCACCTTGGTCATATGAAGGTATAGTCGGTCCATACCCAATAGCATAGTATATGATCCCAAAAAAAAAACATTCAAGTGTGTTGTGGTAGGCATGCCATTCAAATCAAATGCACAAGATCTTACCCAATGATGAACTCACTTCGTCGTACCTGTAGCCAACTGCACTAACCAATATTATGCACATATTTCTTTATTCAAACCACACTTATCCACCAAGTCAGGACTAACATAACTATAATTAGATCTAGGGTCAATCAAAATATAAACAACTTGATCATAAAGCTTATCAACCATCTTAATGATAGATGCCTGATGGTCTGTCTGTTTGTTATCTAGTTATTTATAGATACGAGGAATGATCTTACCAACATCCTCAATAGTTCGTGCCTCCTATGCACTATATATATGAAGCCTACCACCCTGATTGTAGGTTTTAACCCTGTACAGAGATTACCTACATACGAATTCTAAAACAAAGAAAATAAACAATGCGAGAGCATAACACATAAAACACATATGCACAGAGATTTTCCCGTGGATCCCAGAACCAGGACTACCAACTTGATTTTTCATTATGTTCCTTTCAATGTTACAATACATATTTATACATGTCGAAGCATCCAATACCATGGACCGAAAACCATCGCGTCCAAAACCATGGACGGAAAAACCATAGGTAGGTTCGCCCAA